>JARPRH010006894.1:0-14433 GCA_031763665.1 Calameuta haemorrhoidalis
TGGTCGCGATGGTCGCAATGGTCAGGATGATCACGATTTTCACGACTGTCAGGATGGTCAGGATGATCACGATTTTCACGATGGTCAGGATGGTCACGATTTTCACGATGGTCAGGATGGTCACGATTTTCACGATGGTCAGGATGGTCAAGATGATCACGATGGTCAGGATGATCACGATGGTCAGGATGGTCAGGATGATCACGATGGTCAGGATGGTCAGGATGATCACGATGGTCAGGATGGTCAGGATGATGACGATGGTCGCGATGGTCACAATAATCACGATGACAAAGACACAGTCAATCTTGCCAGTTTACGTTCCACAGTTGCTCTTCTTCCCCAGATGTACCCCCGTGAGAAGCTCCCGAAGTTCAGCCGCTTTTAAAAAACTATAACCGCGATGTCGCGCTTCGCCGAGGCAGAGAACGAGGACGCCTCCACGCGTCGATTCGCACGGCGCCGCGAGAGACGACTGCACCGAGCACGCGACGCCCGCGAACAAGATGGACGTATTTACGAAGCGCGCGCTCTTCCCGACGCCGACGCCGACGCCGACGCGAACCAGGATCACCGTATGCGAGATTGGACGATTCCCCGTGCGTTGTTATTATTATGAGATTCTGTTTCTTAGTCCTCCGTGTTGCTTCTATCCGCAGAGGCAGGTAGGCCTGAATTGCCAGCCATGTCTACCGAAGTGTCTCCCTCCTCGCAGGTTGGCACTATTGGAATTTCACGAGGCAACGTAGACTCACTCGACTTTGGTCTACGAGGGATTTTTTTTCTCCAGTGATCCCGAAAAACTTAAACTGGTATGGATAATGCCCACACACGTGCGCGTCTTCAATGTACGGTGCAGTAGTAATATAGTCCAGCTAATCTGTGAGTTAAATTTATTAAAGATGCCAATCTCCGACCTTGATGTTTACGTGCGATTCGTTTTTCTACAATTATTTCTTCTCTCGTCGAATTATTATTCCCGAGCGTTCTCATTGTGGCGTATGCTATATACATATATATATATTTATAATTCCTCAATTTTATTGCCAACTCTTATACGAAAAAATGACGCATCTGGGTGCACTGCACGTGACGGACTGCAAATACACTTCCTTTGTTTCCTGCGATTTCGTGAATTTACTTGAGATCCTTCTTTCGGTCCAGAATACATTTTCTTAAAGAGACGGTGCACTCAGCATCTGTACGTTAAATCTCTCGAAGAATTATTCGCTTCGCTCTCGAATTTAATGACAGAAAAAATAAAAAAAAAACCAAAAGATTCCGAGGTACTTCGATTTTTCCGGATCGCTCCTCCGATGCGAAATTACTTGAATCTGCAAAAAAAAAAATTAAGGAAGCGAAAGACGTTCGGCCAAGTTTCATTTGCGGCGCCGGTCGAGCGAATCGAGTCCGCACCTAGAGAGAACAAAGAGAATATTGGAAAAAGCTTCTGGCAGGAGAATCTTTCCAGGAAGAAAGATCCACGGGATCCCGTAGGATTCTTCAGGTCGAAAGGGAGTCCGACGGGAGTCAATTACGATCTGTTTGGTAGGAATCGAGTCACGTGACTCGGACGAAACGATTTTATAGATAATTTGAAAATAAAGTAAAAATTCGACCGCCGATTATCGGTGCAGGGAGACATATGGCTGACATATTAAGGCATCGATATCTCGGTGTCAGGCTGAAATAGAATAGCTCGTTTCCGATAGGCAATATCAATCTGATCGTCCGCGATCGATTCGGCCTCTTTGGCATTCGGCAAACACAGAACGGAATTCGATAAGCAGGGATTTTTGGCGCCTCTCGCGTGCAACGGCTCGAAATTTACGAGGAAAATTACGGACGAAATTAGTTCGCGCCAGATGGCCCTAGCGGCGCGTAGCCACCCAGGCGCGATATCAATCAGCCGACAGAGTCGATGCTCCTACGAGTCAAAGGAAAATGTTCAAGGAATCACGATTGGGAAATTGCGTTTTCAAATAACTTCAGTTCCAAACGGCGAGGACTCGTCGCGCGTTGCGTGTAGCACAGGAATATCGTGAAGTGTTGGTGGAACGTCGCGACAGATGGCGCCACCAGTCTTTTTCGGGCGAAATGTCATTGCGCACGCACCATACGTATGTGTATGTTATGGTTTTTACTTAAGGTGGAACGGTAGATGAGCAAATGCTCCTTCTTGAAGGCCATCGGGCGAATTCTCATTAAAACGACCGTCGCGTCCGGCCCTGGGAAAATTTACGATTTCATTAGAGAGACGTACTCCACTTCTTTAGCCATTATTCTTCCTATTGTTATTGATATTGACGTTGCGTCCTTAACGGCCTCGAATTACCGTAATCGGGTGGACCCGCTGAGCTTGTCGATCGATCGATCGCAAATCTTTTAAGGGAAAATCGCAACTGCTAGACGCGTCGGATAAAAACACCTTTCAATGTGAACAGACCGGAAAATTTCGAAAAGACAGTCCGAACTCGAGAGTGACTCCAGCTCTTTTGCTCGCCCAGCAGTTCCACAGCCTAAGAGGAGCGTGATGCACGCAAGAATAGGGAACGGGTGCGCCAATTGCGGGTTCCCCTTGGTGAACCCTGAAATTCGGTTAGGACCAGTTACGAACAGTTAGGAAGCAGCACAAGTGTTGTGCGTGTCGAATGAAAACGTTCGACCCAGTTCTCGATTACTTTGACGTAGCAATTATCGTCCCGGAGGTCATCGAGTGGAGCGTCGCTCCCTTTGCTCCGCCCGATCGTCCTCAAGTCGATTAGCTGGAGTCACGGCGGACTGGCAAGACGCGCAGCGCGTCGCACCGACGCCTCGAATCAACGCGAGGAGCTCATCGATTCGCTTTTATCGGGACTGAAACAGGATCTATTTTAAAGTTTGTTCGAATTTCAAGCACATTTTGACAAATTTCGTCGCGTCATCAGCGTCGACCAAGGCCTCCAAGTTCTTATGGCTTCCGATTATAATTTTTATTTTTGACAATGAGACAAACTTTCGAAACGCTGAATCTTGACAGGCTATTCCGTAGCGGGTCGTCCTTCGATCCCTCGATCCCTCGATCCCTCGATCCTTGGCTCGACACGTGCCAAGTCGCTCGAACAGCTCTCAGCACCGTTATTATTACCCAGGCTCTGGCCGCGTCCACAAGAAAACGCAGACACGTTACCCTAATTCAGACCATAAACCCATAGTCCGTATTTGCTCTTCCGCGTTAGTCGCCTTTGCTGATCCAACATCTATAAGGACTTTCGACTCTGCGATAAAAAGCCTCGATCCAGATTCCGAATTGCTTTGCCCGAACAACGCCCGTCGCAGGTTCGATCGATCGAACCGACGAATCGACGCGGTATCGATCGACTGGAGTCCCGGAGCAGAGACAAGAGGATCGGCAGGTGCGCATGCGCAAACTGTCGTCTCCAGTCTTCTTCGTCATTCCGGCTGCTCCATCATCTCCCGCTGCTCTTCCGCTCAGTCGGCCGACCGACCAATGACATCCAATGTAAATCGGCAATTGGCCAAAGACAACCTAATCGCCGTGCTCGCGTCCACGGACTCCGAGTAAATAATTAAAATTTATTTGGACGTCCCAGAAACGTCCTGAGGATGTTTCGCTCATTGTCAGTCGCGGTTTCCATCGAGTCAAAGCAGCGCCGCGCTCGTGCAACTTGAAATCGCTGAAGTCCAATGCGCCAAATCAATGAATCCAGGAACTAAAATAAGTAATCGCGAGTAAACGAGCGTGGAATGAAATTCCGCTTTGGAAATAACGAAATATACATATGTTTACTGTTGTCTATCGGAATTGCGAGAAAGTCTGTCCTTCGGGATGAAGAAACTTTTATCCGAGTAGAATTTACTCGGGACCGAGTGCAACTGCAGCCTCCGGCCGAGTCGCTCCGATGCGTCGCGTCTTAGAATTAATTTTACTAGACGTTCCGATCGCCTTTAAAATTTATATTATTTACTTCTCCTTCTTGCCGACTTAACTCAGTTACTTTTACTCGGTCCAATTCATCCTGCACGATGTTTTGCGATATTCGCGAAATTGAAACGATAACTCACGATGCCGGCCGTAGGAACATTTTTTCCCGAGGATAATGCCTGGCGAATCAATGTAAATTAATGTAAAACCATTCGTTACCTCTGGCTAAGAAAATGATTACCGATGGAAAATCTTCTTTACCGACGGATTCGATAGTGCCTCTTCTGGGAATATTTTCGCGAGTCGGTTTCTATTGTACGCTGCTTTTTTCGCAACCCTTCGCCATCTTACGATAAGCCATAATTCACTGTTCGCAATCCTGTATTCGATAACCGCTGTATCTTAAGATGTATTATATATATATGTATACATAGGTAGACACGTAACGCTCCACGTGTACGTTACGTGGGATGCTGTGAAACCATCGAGATAGATTTTCTTGCAGCTTTTGTTTCGAGCAGAGCAGTTGCGCGCTCTTATGCAGATTGGTTCCGCTTCTCTTATTTTCCCTGATAAATATGACAGCATTCAGCCATTATTAAAATAATTTCGTTCTCCCTTGTACTCGCTGGATGCTGAAAACGTAGCAATTTTCAAAATTCCTTAAGATTAATGAAATTTCAACACCTCCTAAGAGCCATTCAAATTTTCTAGATGGTATAAATATGTTTTCTCTCGGAGCTCAGTTCTCTCTTTTTCCGCTGCTTTTTCAGATCTTGGCTCCTGCCTGTTTCTCCAAGATGTCCGTCCCTCGCAGTGGCATTTTCGTGCTCTTTTTTAGCTGATTCACAGAATTTCAAAAAAAAAAAACGGAATCGATTAAAAAATCGATTCCACTTTAAGGGCAGTCTAGCGTATATTAAATATTGAGACTTATTAATTAAATTACGTCACCATCCAATTTGACAATAGGACAGGGCATTTCCACGAGATTGAATGCGCTTACAGCCATTAAGCACAGACAATAATAATAGCTTAATAAAAATGTATTATCGATTTATTAATGCTCTTACGTGTCCTTACGTACAATAGAATACAGTCATCGTCATTGAAGAGAAAGACAAAGTAAGAATCCAAGATCGACGAATTAAACGTAAACAGATGTATTAGTTGTCACTCGGTAGAGACGGTACAGACGCACCATAGAAATCAAATCGACTGAGAAATCCAATACGGCGCCTACGGTGGATCTTCAATGAAGTCGAATTTGAGTTTTGCCAAGAGCGTGCAAATACTTTGATTGTTTTTTCAGGGCCGAGTGGCCTCGGTTGTTTATAAATAGGATCTCCTGTCAATAGCGCGTGGACCGAAGTAGTAAGTGCACCAGTGAGAAGAAGAGAGGCAGAGAAAGGGATGGTAAAGACTCTCCGTTTGATCGAATGCGTCGCTGGTGGCGCATTGGTCGCTCCCATGAAAACTGCACTAGCAGCAGTAAGGGCTGGCAAGCATGTAAGGATGATCGCAGTAACCTGTGATCGCGCGTTCCGTTAGGCAGTCGGCATAATAACATCATGAAAATACGTTGGGGCATCTTCACCGTTTGACAGCAGACGTCACTACCTGCAAATTATTGATCGGTAAGATTGGGAACGTTGGTAAGATTGGAAAGATTGGGAACGTTGGTAAGATTGGAAAGATAAGGCAGGACGAAGCCGACAGAGGGCAGCGACAAATTAGCATCTCGAATTATCGAACGATTTACCTGAAACTGATTGGTGACACCCTGGTACGGGTAAACGCCCCCTAAAATATATCGGTAATGACCGTTGTGCCTTATCCGATAATGACCCGGTTCGACGTCTTCGGGCACCACCCACGAGACGAAGACGTGACTCGATCCCAGGACCACCGACGTTCTCTCCCAAACGAATCTGGATGTATTTCAAATTCTTGACATATCTTTATCTCCGGTTCCCTATGCCGAATCAGATACGTACGTCGTCTCCCAGTCAGCATCCGTCGCGACGCCAGTCCAGGTCTCATCGTCGTTCAGCCTTTCAACGGTGAGGAAGGTACTTCCGGTCATGAGATTGTTCCTGGGATGTCCGGAGACCTTAAATTACAAAGTACATCAAACGAATGACTGTCGAGTCTTAATATTTGTATAAGAAAAAAAAAATCCCTATGACGTCATTTCAGTCTTGTCCGAAGTTTCCATGCGAGCGACCACCACGAGGACTGCCCTAAAGTTGGAATCTCTCGACGGGCCACCAGGAGTTTCGTACTTCGATCTTCCCCAAAATCCGAACTTTGGCTTCTCCTAGGACTTTCGGCGCGCGCAGGCGTCTCATTCAAGATGGACGCGACCGTTTCGGACGACCAGAGAAAAGATTATTTCTTAAGCCCAGTTCACATGGTTACCCTTTGGAGTTATCGATAGAGTCGAAACAGTACGCAACTGTGAATGCGGCATAACCGACGCTTGCAGTGGAAATATTTAACACGTATTATACGTATATCTTCATCGAGATATCAACTATTTTAATTCGACTGAGCGCTGCTGCTGCTGCGTTCACGTTCCTCCTTCGGGATGGTCAACGGGCCAGTGAAGTACTGTGAGTTTGCGCGTTGCGTCCCAGATGGCGCAACAGTACATGCCGTGTCAATACTTACTGTATAAACAGCCCGATCTCCTGTGCCGTAACTGAACGACTTTTACGTAACCAGGTTACACAATGTGCAAATTGACTAAAAGCAGCTCAACCAAATCCCCCTTTAATCTTCTAAGAATATCCCGTGTATCGCCATGCGTCAGGCCGAATCTTACTCGACAGATATAATTCTACTTTAAATCGTGTATTAAAAGCAGATTTTTTTTTTTTCTTCTAAATCCACCATGAAATCCTATTTTCGAAATCTTTTCAGTGCGGCTTCAATTTACCAAAAAAATCTTCTTAGTATTCATTTTTCAGCATTTTTCGTAGATTTCTCGATATTGGAGCGCAGGCGAATTCCTGACGAACCTGCAGCCGTCGTAAAATCTGACCCTGATTCGTTCCTCCCGTTGATCCCCGAGATGCACGAGTGAACGTGGCTAAAGTCTTACGGCTTGTCGTCTCGCGCGATACGCGTGTCCGTTCGAATGATCGAGAACGTTCGATTACTTTATAAAAAATTAAGGCTCGAGACCAAGAGACGCAAACTTCAGGCTGGAAGTTGTCACTTACAAATTGAACGGTGACGACGTCACCTGGAAATACTTTGCCTGGCGGCTGCTGGAGACAATCGCCAAAGTCGTGACGCCACTTGGGGGTGTCGTAAAGCACCGGTGTCACCAGGCTAATCAGGTTAGCCTTCAGTAGGTCAGGAGGCGACGGTCCCGGCTCCAGATCCTTTTTCTGTAAACAACAATTACTTGAAGATTCGCCTTTCGAAGATTCATGCTCCTTCGCAAGATCTCGCTACGTAGAGAATTAAGGATTTTCAGAGACAGGCTGAACGGACGATTCTCGCCCAGTTAACGAATGCGTTTGCCTGCAATAAATTATAACTATATATAGTCACTTGAATTAAGTGTTCGCAAAGTCACTTGGACCAGCCCGGCGAATTTTCGTCTTTTTGTCTTTTCGCTCTCAACACATGTATCGATGGATACTTGTCGCCATTGTTCGCTCGAGCATGTGATATTTTTTTTTTTACATATCCAATTATATTTATACATATTAAATTAACGATTAATACCAGAATGGCCGCCGTAACCAGTTCTTGATACTGTTTCAAATAAATGGTAAGCGTGTGGGGGCCATAGATAGTCGAGGCCCCTTCGTATCGTTGAATCTGAAAATTAAAGACAGAAACGATTAACATTTTTCTTCTCCATCACTTTTACCGTTTTTTTTTATTCCATTTAAAGTGCCAAATTGTATATCGAAATTTATTTTCTTCGAAGTTATTTTTTATAAAAATTTCAAATATTATACAATCTCACAGTTTCGTTTGTAAGTTAATCCTATAAAATTGTCTTGCTTTCGCGTTGTTTTTTTTTAAAGAAAATTTCTGACTTCGTGCCCGAAGAAATCTCCGTAAACGTAGTACCGAACTGAAGTTAGCCGCAGCAAGGGTCTGAAATAGACGCGTTTCACGAGCAGCCGAATTCCAGCCAGCCGAACCCAAAATCGTAAACCTTTAAGGACCCTCGGCCAATGACAAGTCGCCCAAGCTACAGATTTAGGCCGAAAAAAAAAAAAAAGATTCGTATTCTACATTTGACTCATTTTTCCATCCGACACGACATGCATTCATCGTACATTTGACTCATCCGTCTTTTTGATAAAGACGTATAACCTTATACAAATTGTAAGGCAACGCGACTCTCTTGCATCGATTAAATTAAACGAAAATCATCCTTCACCCTTGCTTGTCAATTAATTAAGGAATTTCTTTGTAAGACTTTACCTGATACTCCTCGGGTGTCGTGACGTAGTCACTGTAGGTGTTACACAAACCTGCCACTATGACAGACACGTCGGCTTCCTGCAAAGCGTCGTTGGCTGCTCTTCCGATGACGTCACGTAGCCTCCTGCCGGACATCGTAGTGAATTCACCAGGCACGCCAGCAATAATGACACTTCCCAAAATGGCGACGTGAGTTGACACCACCTTAGGCTGCCACTCGTATGGCAGTACCATCTTCGGAATAAAAGATACCGAGCTTTTGAGCATCAGGAAAAATATGGGAATTTACGACGGGAAAGAAGCGTCGATGAAAGTTCGAAATCAGGCGTCAAGAAATGGATCGACTGTCGAAGTAATAAGAACCGATTAACACTTATCTGTATGTGTGACGTACAAACGTATACATATGTGTATATCGACCACATGAAAGTGTCGCGTTAAGAGGATTGAACGAAAAGTGACAGAGAAACGCGCACCCATCTCACAATAAAATACACACACTGGTATGTCACTGTAATTGGTATTCGAGTGGGAATATAACAGAGGGCAAAAAGCCGAAGGGCGCTGGATAAAATGTCTGTCCGACTCGAGTTTATCAGATTTATCGTTTCCATTTTCGGTTTACGTCAATCCAAGTCAAGTCTTCCTCCAAGATTGCTCGTACTGTCATTTTGCAGCGAAGGTAAATTTACAGGGACAGACAGGATATTCGTGCACTCGGTTAAATAATTTGCGTCGGTAACGAAAAAATGAAAACCTTTTACGAACACGGGACGTGTACAGCCTTTCGACGGGACGAGTCGTTCCCAGTCATCTAACGATTTTCCAAGTACGAAATTCGCGAGATGCTGTGCACTTTGAGAAAACTTCAGATCTGTAAGGTATCCGCGTTGCGATGTTCAAACGAAGAAGCGATCGTTGAAAAGGATTGCACTTTTGACTTTCGAAATTACACGTTTTCGGATTGGCTTTGATTAACGACAATTTGCGACTACGCGAACTTGCATCTATTATATTGGGTACATAGACGATTTTCCACCTTGAATTTCCAAATGCATGCTGCAACCTCACAGGTTTCTTTCAAGACACGATATTTCAGATTGTCGTGACGCGTACCGAGTTGCTCTATAGACATCGAGAGAATTTTCATGTAGACTCGGACCTCACGACTCGTTCTGTCGCTCGATAATGCAGATCTCTACCTACCCGACCGGTGGCCAATAAAATTGGTTTGGCCCCGTGGCAACGAACGTCCTCCGCAGTTGGCTCTGCCAGAAAGTTTCTCACTGTGTTCCAAAGTGGATTGGACGTCGTGGTGCCCTGTTCGAAGGCGAAAGAGCCTGGGCCATCTGTGGTGCCAGCTGCGAAGCTGTAGCCCATCGCCGGTTGGCAGCCGCGTACCTGCAAATCGTGCGAACTTACTGAACGCTGCGTACGTACCGATCGTCACGGTACCAGGAGGATCATATGGGTCGGAGGACTTACCGACTATAAGTAGACTAGACACGCCCGTGTATTCTGTGTCTCGCGATTCTCATATATCGAATATATATTTTAACGGTTCAAACCGTATTTCTATGTGTTCACGACAGCCACTCTTGCGTCTCACCTTATCTCATAAGATGTCCTCCAGTCGATTTTCTCCTTCGGTGAACTCTTACAGTATCAAACGTCTTTCGAAGGCACCATGGCTACTGTTTCGCTGTAGCGACTTTACCGACTGATGCGTCCCGTGGAATCGGCACGTGATCCAATTGATCCAATTATCGAGAATCGAGAACTTCGAGCCCAGACAGCCAATTGGGTGTCGCTATCAATTTCAATCAAAGTTCAACTCGCGTTCGATCAATGGACCTTCGAAGGTAATAGATTACGACGGTGACTGGCGTGGTAAAATAGAGTGGACACCTTATGGGATATGATGTCACGCGAGTCTCGGTGTCGGGGGCACCTTCTTCCAAATGGACTTTGTTCCTTGAAATGCTATACTATACTGTATAAAATAACGTGACACATATAGACGGGCATGTCTGGTCTATTTATGTTCAGTCGAAGGATAATAGCGGGAGGCAATTCGGCCTGCGGCTGTTTTCGTGCGTTTACGTCGCAACTCGGCCGAGGTGCAACTGAGACTGATGAAAATTCGTATTAGCAGCGACCTTCGTTCAATCAGTAAATATTCCGAAACTTCGTAGAGAGATTAGAAACGTTCGTTGAACAGGAGTCCAAAGAAAGAGCGAGAATTCTCGTAACGGACTTTTTACGAGTGAACGATCTTATTGCTACCAGTGAGTAATAGGCTTGTCAAGGACTACGTCTATGACCATTTGAGTCAGTCAAGAGCCGAACGCCATGAAAATATGGCTTTTCTTACTGCATCGCGGAATTGCGAAAGCTTATGGCTAAACTCGTGGCCCGGCGCTTTTTCATAGCGATCCGTGATACGTCAAGGAGAGATGCTAATTAAAGCATAACCCACGCGCACTTTGCCCACGCGGAGGTCGATTCTCACATTTTCTTGCGATATCAAAGCCGAGTTACGGTTCGCTCTGAGATTCCGATCCAATTCACCTTCGATGCTCCTACTGCCGTATATACGTAACAACGTATGCACATTACGATTTTGAATTTGATCATTCAAATTTGAAAATTCTAGCGAATTCAGTTGGATCACTTTTTAATCGGATAAAAAAGAATCACTTGGCAAAGGGTTCGACCGATTACACGTAGCGCCGTGGATGGCACGTTGATTTCTGTTTGGCCTCGAAAGAAAAAAGAAATAATTAAGGACGGACATATTCGTTTTACCTCTTCCTTACTTCCGGTGGTTTCATTTAAAAATTCAGCAGTCTGTTTGGGCATGTCAACGAATCGATGGACAATGCGAACAGGACCCAAGACTTCCTTGACGTTGCCATCCTGCCAGAGTCTCTGAAAACAATATGGAGAAACGGATCAGTTACCGAGTCGTCGACTGACATAAAATTGTAAAGCGGAACTCTGAATATCAAAGAACTCCAAGGGTACACCAATAGAAAGTTTCGAAATTGGCATTAACGAGTATCAGGAGTATCATGAATACGAGTAAGGGACTAGGCTGACGAACAGGATGAAGAGAAAAAGGGAAGCTTCCCCAATGTCGGAAGGATATCAGGCAGCGTCCGCGTGCATCTGTCATCAGGAACCCAAGAGGCGCCAGGCAACAGGCTCGGCCGAGCTGACGAGGATTCTGCTTTCCTAATCGGAGCGCCTGGGCTCTCGTGGCCTGAAGATGCGAACGGAAACTATAAAACTGGCACTGCGACTCGCGCGTGTCGAAGAGAGCGAATATTCGAATTAAGCAAGAGTCTCGAGGAGATCAGCATGACAAAGGCGCCTGGATAGTTTTTAGCTTTCCAGAGGAGCACGACGTGTGGCGCTGCGGGTGCGGGTGCCGCGCGTCCCGATGGCTCAGCCGCTATTGCGTTGCGCGTTACGTTGCGTTGTAGATGCGTCCTTCCTCCCCCCTCCCACCCCACCCGGGCCCCAATAGACTCAGGGAAAGTAGCGGAAGGCGAGTTCGACTAGCGTCGTTGCGTGGACTCGAGCGCACAATGAGAGGTACGTGCTCCGCGACGCTATCCTCGCTACCGAATGAACTAGACATTTATCGCGGGATGCGCGTAACGCGCTGTTACAATAATGGCGTACGCGTCGCTTCGCTTACTTTCCCATCCACTCTTTTATAACCGTTAGACACGACGAGTGAATGTCTCCTCGTTATTGTCCAGATGTAACGCAGAACGAACAGGAAATACATTTTTCATTCAGGATTTTTTCTGTTTTTTTTTTTTTTAAATTTTGTACCGATTTCACTGTGACTCTGTTCCTCGATTCTTCGTCCGGAGGAATCGCGCGACGAATTCCGGTCGAAGCAGCAAGATATGGATTTTTATCGGCCAAAGACGATTTAACGGAATGGGGCTCCAGCCCGAGACGAAACGTTTGATACTTTTGATGCGAAATGCGAAAAGTCACCGATTCACGGCCTCTGGGCAAATTCCGTGTCTGCGCGTACCGACGATTCTCGAGTGGAGCTCGGAAAGTTTGGACGCTCGATTTTGAATATTGGCCCGCGAGAAGCTCGAGTCGAGACTCCCTTTCGTCGTGATCGCTCATCGTCGATCTGTAATAATTTCGCAAGCGTCATCGAATCGCTGGAAATATATTTTTCAATCAATCGAACTCGCTGGTTATTATTTTTCATATAATAATTTGCTTTGCAGAATAACGGAGGACGAAAAACTCGTTGGACGTTTTGAATGCATATCTACGGGCTTTGCGCATTTTGACCCATGTACCGGATCATTGATCAATAAGATGATAAAATCAATTGTTCTTTCTGCGCCATTCACGAGGATCGTCACTGGTCTTCGCGTATCTCACGTGTACGTGGGGCAAGCGGGATTCATTTTTCACGAGCCAAGATTCTTGAGGATCCTTATCGAAGGAATTCAGGTGACTTGGAGTGATGGGAAAAATGAGAAAAAAGGAGAAAATGAGAAAAAAGGAGAAAAAAAGGAGAAAAAATATATTACCAAGGGATGGAATAACCATATCGCTCTCTCTCTCTCTCCTCCTTGCCGGAGGAAGGTTCACGCAGTTTGCAAACACTTGCGTAACTTCCGTTGCGTAACTAAAGCTTTTACGTAAATGTCCATTAATTCGTTTAAAAGTACTACCTGGAATCTACTGCAGGGCGGAGGATTAATATTCCGCAGGTTTAATCGACGAGTCGATCGTAGATTTCCCTGCAATTTCTTTGGGACGTATCGATCTATCGATCTATCGATCTATCGATCTATTTGATATTGAAACGTCGAATCAAGACGTCGTTAATCGGATCGTCTTGTGGGAGCAGAAGTCTTTGCACGTTCACACGCGACATGATGATTATCCTGTGGCGTCCTCGTCCCTGTCGTCTATTGTAAATAGTATTTAATATAAGAGTGTTTATGGATATTCGCCTTGAGAGTAAACGGCGGTCGTCAAGTAAGAGAACTGGAAGCTGGAAGCTGAAAGCTGGAAGCTGGAGGCTGGAAACTGGAAGCTGGAAGCTGAAATCTGGAGGCTGGAGGCTGAAAGCTGGAGGTCGGAGGTCAAAGGCTGAAGATGCAGGAGGACGGTAGGACGATCAATTTGTCGCTGGATGCACTTTATTTGATTACCCGTATCAGCCATCCAAAGCTAAAGCTACCTACACAGGGTAGCGACGCCGTCCGATGTCGTCCACCTTGCAAGAAAGTAACGTCGACGTCCTGACGGACCCGTTCGACTTCTCGTCGTATAAAAGGAAACGACCAAGGTCGTTCCGGTTGGTAAGCGCTGACGTAATCGCGGGCCAATGAACCGAATGAAAAGTTTGAAATACGAAAATTCTAGAGCGACGGTCCATCTCGGGAAAAAGATATCGATCAGATCGAGACGGTGCAGCAGACTATGGGGAAGCCTGCCGGCAGGCAGATCAGCCGTCCACCTTGCATCTTTGCGTCCCCACGTCTTAATTGTCCCTTAGGACGATTCTGATGCTGAATTTCAGTATGGCCAACCTGACGATTTACTGTCGTTAAGAACCTAAGAATGCAAACGCTTGAGTAATTTGGAAAATCAAAATGAAACTTCATCAGCTCCGTAGGCAAATTACCTTAATTTGATGAATATTGATTAATATAGTAAGCAAACTTTTTCTATAAAATTTCAATTTCTCCATATCAGCCGTATCTATTGTTCTGCCTTAAAAAAAACAAAGAAAAGTAAAACAGGTAGGACCAACTTGAAAGACGTTCGAGAAGCCAAAGAGTTAAAAGCCTCCAGGTCCCACGTGACCGCGCCCGGGATCCCCGATCACGAAGTAAAGGGAACGGTGTCGACCTTTTTACGAAGGATGAACTATCGTGAATATCGTGAATATCGTGAATATCGTGAATATCGCATCGGTTGCACAGCAGCTGCCGTCACAATCCTCGATACACATTCGCTAAACTTCTTTGGCTGAGCAACGAAACCGTGGGAAA
>JARPRH010006908.1:0-14424 GCA_031763665.1 Calameuta haemorrhoidalis
CAAATCAGTCTCCAGATAGACACCAGAACGCATAGTTCGGGCTGGAGTAGCTCCTTGGAAACGCAATTGCATCGTGTGGCTGCTATCATTTTCGTCGGAGTTCCGCGTTTTGTTATTTATACATATTGCCGTTCGTAAGTCGATAAAGTCGTATCGAGCCCAAAGAGTTCCACGCGTAACGTTATCAGTCAATGTGATAATACTTAGAAGTTCATTGATTTCCACTACGGACAATATTTTCGTGTAGTTAAAGTGTTATTATAAAAGATAGATGGATCAGTTGCTGTGAGAAGGACGGAGTATGAACATCGGAGGCTGTGACGGCGTCTACCGTTACGCGCCAACAGCGTGTCTGCGTGGGAGTTGAGTGTGTGAGATTGCATCGCGATATATTCTTTTATAAAGATAGCTTGTAAGACCATCCGGCATTTTGATAAGATGTTTCTAATTATTATCGGTGACACTATCATTGGGTTGTAACAATATATTTTTATTATTTCAAGGGGAACTTTAGATTTTTTAATTTAACAGACCATACACCAATTCCTCATCCTACGATCATCGAAGGGACCAGGCCTGTATGAAGCCTGTATAGGACGGCATTCAAAAACTTACTCTAAACAAAAATGAATATAAACTTCCACGCTTAGCGAGAAAGATTAACTTTGCTAGACTTGTATTAACGCCTCTGCACATCACATCTAGTCTGGTGACCAATATTGGCCCTGTTGTGAAAAATTGCAAAAATTATAAGAAATTTTGGCTCAAGCTTGACATCAAATTTTAGTCCGATACTAGCAGATGAAATTGGCTCTTATATTGTCGGTGTTATCATGCCACTAAAGGCCCAAGACTGCTTGTCAAACTTGGACCAAATTTTATCAATATAGGGCCAACATTTGGCTGAATATCAATTTTTGCCTGGGATATCGTTGACAGCATGGTTACCGCGTATTTCATTAAATAAATAGTTTTTTGTAACAATTTTTCTAATCTTCCATATTGTATGCACTAAAGCATTTACATAATACCTTTATTTTTAATGAAAAATAAATACTAACTCTATCATACATTCAATATTGGACCAATATATAACAGCTGTCAATATAGAGTCGACATAACGAAAATAAATATGCTTATATTTGCTTTACCTTGGGTTCAATGTTGAGCCACTTTTAGCCAGATTTTTGTCTTAAAATAGGTAGATTAATTGTCTCAACATTCATCATAACGTTGAGACTATGTGATACCAATGCATTACAAACGAAAGGGCTTCTATTGGCTTAACGAAATAAGCTTTCACGTTTCTAATCACGCCCAAGATGTTGCCAATACTTTTGATCATCATGCGACGAAATTGTTGAACAGGGCTCGGCAAACATTGGCAAAGAGTTAGGAATGTTTACTTGGGTATGGACGAATAATGGAGATACTATGAAGAGTATGGAGGTACAATAAAGGAAAATTTTGACTCGGCTTGCATCCGTTCTCCAAATGTTAAGACCCTTTTTTATAGCCTTCAGGTAAGAAACAGATGGTTTTGTTTGACGAACCATCTTTGAGCGACGCGAATGTAAATTTATTATTCTACGAAATATTAATGTGAACATTATTATTCATTGATTAAAAATAACGATTCATTCTCCTATAGCTTTGCGTGATATGCACGTAACAGGAATGAACCTTTAAAGGAGTATTACGGTCTAGATGCTTGTTTTTAAAGAAATTTTTAGGAATTATTTTGCAAAAACTACTTAAAAACCTACAGAAACGGCGGTTTCGACGCATATGAAGACATGTTTCAAAAAGCAAACCAAATTTTTATGAGGTATTTTATTGAAATCTATACAAGTTATGCACTGTTTTGCAGATCGTGTCGCGAGACGCCCGTCCAATCGGACGCACGAGCAATGGCGCACGAGCGATCCCAGTCATCTGAAACAGAAAAGCAAATTATTTTTTTTAATCTATACGCATGTAGTTATACTCTGAACTAGAAATAAACAAGTACGAACATTTTTATCAAAATCCGCAGCTGTTTGAAAATTAAAGTTTTATTTTGCCGGAAAATTTTCAATTTAAACCATAAGGGCGAGGCTAAATTATTCAAGCTATCGATGTAATTTTAATTCAAACTATAGGTGAAGGTTCTCTCGGAATATGTGCAAAATCCTAAGTCATTCGTCCAATAGATTTTGAGAAAAATGTGTAACCGATTTAAAAAATTATGTTTCGAGAAAAACGCGTTAAAGTTTGCCATACATTTATCACTGATATGGCTAAACTTACGGTAAATAATAACTGGTTTAAGTAAGTTACCCCTGATCAGCTATACCGAGACCATACAAACCACCTTTCTTATTGTTAGTTTCGAAATCAAAATATTGAGCAGCGCTCTCTTCCTAGCTCACTCCCTCTTCTTTCTTCAGCACTCACTACTGCCTGCCGCACCAGAACGCACCGCAGCCTTTCAGCCTTTGTAACTACAGTGGAGACTCGATTATCTGGACCTCTATTATACGGATTCGTGATTATTCGGATTGCCAACCGCGAGCGAATATCTTTGTAGTCTACCAAATATTTTCAAAAAAATTAAACTACAGTGACTGTCCTATGTTGTTGATTTTAATCAATTTAATTTTTTTTTTTTTTTTTTTAATAAAAACCTAATATTATGTATTAACCCTAGAAAGATACCATATGACAACGTACCTAAAAGATAACCATACGCGGACGACGTATGTTATCTTTCTAGAGCTAATACACATGTAATACAAAAGTCGCTTTTCGTCATATATTCAGTTATCCGAATTTCTGATTATCCGAATGACTTACGACAACAATTAGTCCGGTTAATCGACTATCCACTGTATGAGAATTTTACAAATTTTAGCTTAAAATTTTCGAGTTACATTCTCAAGACCTTAAACTATGAGAAAATGTAAAAAAAAGTCGAATTTTCGAAGTTTATAAACCGTAATACTTCCTTAATATACAAAAGTATACTAATACTATACAAGGCGAATATGATGCCTTCAAATGGTAAAGCTCTTATAATTGCTATTACTAATGGATCTGATTTTATTCATGTTCAATTACATACCAAGATTTACCACACAGAGAGATTTATTCATTAATGAGTAACGTATAAATAATAGTAATCGAGATACACTGTGGCATTTGCTAAGATAATGACTATTTATTTTAAAATAAATCATAAAAACATAATAGAATTTAAGGGGTCTCCTTAGTTTGATGCTCTGAAAAAATGGCGATTTTTGGGGATTAAAAAAAAGTAATAACCATTCCGAGTCAAAATTTTAAACTTACGTTGGACCTCGAGGCTCTAGGCTAACCCTCTTTTGCTTCTTTTCAATTCTTAGGTTCTGCTTTAAACCTATAAGTCCTATCAATTTCGATTTAACATCATTTTTAATTTTTATTTCCTACTACAACGTATTTTAATATTCCATGCTCTATTAATTAAAAAACTCATTTATAAAATAATTATTAAAAAGCTTTCTACTTATGCATACACATGTATTTATATAATAACATTTTCTAAAGTTATTTTCCCATTCAAGATACCATTTAATAACCACCCCAATTTCCGCATTCAAAAAATAAATAATTATGGTTTTTGAAAGATATCAAAAACAGTTAATGGCACGTGAATATATGATACTTCCCCTTTATAATGCTTTCTTTTGCTTTCCATCAATTAGAACCGTATATATCTAAAAAAGAAAAAAAAATGTAAAAATCATTTTTTTTAAAACTTTAATAACGTTCAGTTACATGAATTTTTCCGAAGTAAAAACAGGTAGCTTTTACGCACGAATACTTCAGATTTTAATTTTTAGTAAACTCGAAATGTTAATTAGAAGCCAAGATTTTGTTTAAAAAAGCCGTGCGAGCGTAACGACCCAGTGTACCCGTGGAGAGTCGGCGAAAAGTATGTGTACCTGTCAAGGATTAAAAATGTGGTTTTAAGAAAAACGTTTAAAATTTCACATACAGATTCAGAATATATAATAAGTAATTAATCATATTCACAGTTAATTAGCCATTCCAACACGCCATAAATTCTCAATAAACTCCTGCAAAGCAGTATCTCCCAAAAGACACTTACGTGTAAAAAGCTACGGCCAAGTACAGGAGTGCTGTGAATTTCTCTAACAAAAAATATGGAAATCATATTATTGAGGCCAACTACGTAAGTCACTAAATATTTTCCTATTATATGATCTAGCACTGGCCCATCATTTTAATCGTATTTTCAAAATTTCCTATAACGCTTTCGCTACTCTTTTAGATTACTACTGCTTTCCGTATTTAATTATGATTTAATGGTGATTTAATAATTAATAAAACTTCAGGTGATTCCTTATCGACCCGAGTGGAAATTTATTCAGGCTGCCTGAGTTTCCGTCAGGCCCGAGTCAGGTTTTGGGAAGGCTGGCCTGCTCCGGCGCGCCTGCTCTTATCTTTATCCGGACCTGAACTAATGTCGATACGTTTGCCTGATCTGGCTTACCTTACGTCAGCCTCGTCAAGTCCTGATGTAATATTAATACGGTCCACCCGATCAGGCCTTGCATACACCAGTTGAAGTTGGGTTTCATCAGGTAATAATATACGCGTTCCTATATATGGAACTACATATCTATAGTCAGAGATTCTCAGTTATATCAAAACTAGGTAGTTATTATTAGGAATGCATTTAAACACTTTATCCATATAGGAAATTTTTACTGAATCGGCCAAAAATGAGTAATATATTCGTAATAAAGTATATAGTGGTAATTTGCTTGTATTTATATGTTTGTATGTTTTATATGTTTGATACCGTGATATATGTGATCTTCAATATATGTAATTTCGTAGATTAATGTAAAAGGGATATTACATAACTTTTTCGTTGAGCTCCGTCTCTTGATCTTAGAGCCACCATTTTTTAATCAATCTCTTGTAATGAGTATGTCTTTGTTTTATTTGTATTCCTTACTTGCCACATCTTGAATTGTGCTGAATTACATAGATATGTAAGGATTGATTCAATTATACGCAATACTGTAAAAGTAGTATATACATATACCATGTTCTTATTTAATACTGAATAAATAATATTCAAACACATCCCAAGATATTTCATGATATTTATTTAGTAACTAGAAAGACCCAGGGACATCCGAGCCAGCACTAGTTCGCTACCGCGCCACCAGGTGGCCAAGGCAACCCGCAAGAAGGAACGGAAGACCGGGGCCACAATTAGTCCACCGATGTTCCGGTCGGGATGATTATTATTCTGGTATCCTGCATCGTGTATCCTGTATCCTGAATCCAGTTTCTTTCATCGGAGAGAGAAACAACTCTTTTTTGACTACACTGTCCGTTGAGGACACTGTGGTATTACTCCTACTTTCAGCAAACTCCGAATCTAGTCGCACAGCGTTAAGCTACTCTGGACAATATAGCAGAGAGTTGAGAGTAATATATGTCACATGGTTCTCTTCGGCCCTGATACATCGTATTCCGGCTGTAATCCGACATGCAGTCCGGCCCGGATCAGAAGCCTGATCAGGGCCTACTTCGCTGTAGCGTTACACCCCGGATAAGGGCCTGATGAATCGGCCTTATCCGGGCCGGATGCCGTTTTAAGGCACACTTTATCAGGGTCGGATCTGAGCCTGAATAAATTTCCACTCGGGCGAGTACTACTTGGCGGATAAAAACCCCGCACCTCCGCGCACCGTCGACGACACAGTGGTGCCTCCAGCCTCCGTCTCCAAGGATTTCATAAGTTCCAGATTCGGGAGGAGGAAAGGGGAAAAATATTAGACCGGCGGTGGAGGCGCGGGGCCCTTTTGAATTGAAAGACTGCGCGCAAGGAATGCCCAACCGCCGGGATGCACTATCGGTATACCGGGAACTTTAACCGACTACGGTTTCGCGAGGAGGGTGCCGGAGAAGATTGTTTTCATTTTTCGAACTACCGCAGAGAACGGTACAGAGGGATTCCGAGGAATAGAGAGTTCCGGAGAAAGTCTCTGAGTGAGGACTCGGGTGATCGGGAAACCTCGAGTGAAAAACTTCTTCCGTGGTCGGGTGATAGCACAGCTATCGGATAATCGCGAATCACGATTATCGGGATTTCTTGAAAAAAACTATGGTTACCGGTTTCTGTTATTAAGAATGCAGTGCAAGTGCGTGGCCGATTGTATGGGACACCTAGTGTCCAGTGGACGCCCTTGTGGAGCCGGGATACGGCACCATTGTGGGAGGCAGAAGGGACACGACCGCCGCTCTTTAAATGTTTTCTAAGGAATTTACGGAACAGCCAGTTTCAGTATGTCTCGTGAAAGCGTTCTTACTTAGAGAATATCTCGCGCACAAAGATAGCCGAGCGGGAGTGATACGGACACGCGGACCTACGGTGACTACCGACGTCAGGCCGAACACCTGTTACGAAGGGGAAGCCCGTCTCCAATGAAACCTGTTAGGATCGCGAATCGCGTCGTAAAGAGATTCGCGGATTTGGTAGGCATACTAAAATAGAGACCGGTCTTGTGTAGACTAGCCATCACGACATGAAATAGTCGTATTGTAAAATTTTCGGTTTAGTTAGCAGTAATAAACGAAACATTATTCTACTCGTTGCGCAGTCATTTTGCGCGCCTATCATTCGACTCCGAAATTCTCCCTCGTCGGTGTTTCCCTCTACTATTTTCCGTATCTCTACTATTTAAAAGTACCGGTAAAAAACCTAGAAAAGAAACCGAAAAAATGATCGAGAAAAGTCCCGAAAGAACTACAGGAAAAAGTATCAGTGAAAGTCCAGGAGAAATTAAGAGCGAGGAACAGCAGGATTTCGAGAACATGAACGAGGGACATCTGTACTTCGAAAACCACGACAAAGAGCTCCGCGCAGGTCCAGAAAAACGTACAGGCAGACTTCGAGTAAGAAGAACAGAAGAACGTACGGGGTAAAGTACGGGAAAAAATCCTAGAAAATGTACCGGAAAAAGTCCCGGAAAAACTGCTGGAAAAAGTCCCGGACAATGTACCGGAGACATTAAGGACGAGGAATTAAAAATTAAGGCCCTAAATTAATCTGATTGTGATTATGATATTTGTGCATTAAGGAAATAGAGCATCGATTCAAGCCACAATCATTGTACGGAGAAGATCAATCTCAGATCAGTTTTGGATCTATGCAGCAGAGAGAGTTTATCCTTCGTAAACCTGAGCATCTCCCGCAAAACACGTAATTAAATGCTGCATAGTGCCTGTACAGAATCTTATATGAAACATGTAAAAGGATCTATCAGCGATTCGTCCTGTCTCTAACAAGTTTTACTGTAGGCATTCAATGATCATGTTAAAACTCTTATTTCAATTTTCAGATTCCTTGTGGACGTCCATTCCTTTACCTGGGTAGCAGCGTAGGCTGCCATCATATTTATTTCCATCGACTCTTCTTTTCCTGAACACTCCTACCTCGGGAAATGAGTATTCTATCGGCGCATTCATAATGCGCTTGTCTTGCAATAATAACATTAATCGTAACATTAAATTAGAGAAGCGTAGAAAGTATTTAGTGCTGACATAGTATGGGGTCTGAGAGAGAAAAACAGATACATGTAACGCTTTTATAGTCCACACCAAGTTACATAATACTTGTAGGTGACAGATTTCGGATTTACCTACTGCGACAGATCTTTATTATTTCTTACATTAACATATATAGGCTGTTGCAGTTTTCAATTAATGCCTGACTGTTCTCAGCGAGTGACATCCAATAGGCATGGCTTCGACTGACTTCAGTCTGCCCATAGCCACTAAGTAACAAAAGTGGGGGAAGAAAACTCAGAGATCGTAGGAGCCTATGTTTCTGTTGACGCCTCGCTATGGTTGGTCAACTGTGACCTGTTCCCATTTAAAAACTAATGGCTAATTTCTTCACCTTCGGATAAAATTTATCCTGCGGATAAACTCCTAAAACATGAAAATGATTGGATAGCTGGGGATTTATCCGCAGAATAAATTTTATCCGAAGGTAAATGAATTGGCCATAAGAGCTTCCGAGTAAAACGAAGGTCATTTTCGTGATCAGTGATGCCTCCCGAACAACGCCATACCCTCCGGGGTCAGGTAATTTCGGAACACCCTGTATGTAATACATGTTTCTTATATGTATATTCTAACGTGTATCGATAGTGTAATTGGGTTATAAAAAATAAGAAAAAAGTCGATTTTTTTGCTAGAAGCATGCATTTGCGACAATAAAACATAAAGATGAAGGAATTTTTTTTTGTATTTTTGAGAATAATTATTAACAGTTTTTCTAACACGTAAATTCAAACTGTACACGTTCACACAACACGCTGCGGCATTGGCGCTCACTTCCACTTCCTCCAGAGTCTTGATTAATTTCAGCAGTTCTTCGCTCGGGTACAGTAGTCCATCATAACGGTTGAGTAGATCGATAACTTTATCTCGTTCGCAACCATCATTCGCTGTCAAGCGACTGACACACTCAGTGCAGTGACTTACGCGGGTGATCTTTCGCGCGGTATAGCCCGCTATATATGCTAATGCCTCTTCACTTGTTTGGACTATGTCGTAATAGTCATGGAATAAGTGACTGCGACTTGACATAGAACACGTTTCCAAATATTGATGGTCCTGCGCGATTATCGCCGAAGCAGAGCACTCCCCGGGAGGAAGGAGGCGCCCACAATCGATCGCAGCATCCAATTTGGCAAACAATACCTTCTTCGACTGTTGGCGAGCGGTTAGCGATTCCTTCGTGTCCATTAGTGTTTTCAATAGCTCGGTACCTGACACATCGGAGCCCTTCGGAGGCTTCACTAGCGCATACGAGCACAGAAGTCTGAACACCTGAGCAAACAGCACCGGATCAGGGTGGTCGTTGCTCCCGCAAGAATTGCGCATCATGCCGAAAAATCGCTGAAATAACAGAAACACCATATTTAATACATCACTACTATACGGATTGAAGTCGCGTATTGCCTTTATTTTTTACCTCGAGTGCATCTTGATTCAGCCGTGCCGTCATCAGATACTTGAATTGACACTGATTATAGAGGAATTGAGACAGCTCCAAAGTGCCCCGTAGCGTCACTTTGAAACCGGTGAATGTACTGCTCGATATGGGGAAGTTCAAGCCCTCAGACTTGACGAGCTTCTGCCACTCTTCAAGAAAATCGAGGAACTCTTCGATTGCCTGTAGATTCAGAGACATGTTAGAATTATATATGTTTGCAACGACAAATAAATAAAACTTTCATTTTAATTAATGATCGAAACAGTTAATGTACATCAAAATAAAATGAAAATGAAATAAAAATATTGAAAATGATTTCAAACATCACACCGACTTTCACATGCAGTTACTATCGCCGACACATTTCATTAATCCCACAAAGGGTGTCACATACAACTGACAAGTGACAAAACAGAATGTCTTGCATTCTTGTTATACTTCAATTTGCAGTTGTAGGCGATTACCGAAATCTTGGAAGTATTGAAGTGTCGCAGGTACATTATGATCTCACTGGAAGCATAAGTGACAACAGAAGAAAGGAAAAAGCAAACAGCGCAAAGAAATGCATGAACCAAAACCGATGCTGAAAAGTTTCAGTATGTAAAAGTACGAAATTTAACCGAGTCGGTCTTCGTACAATTTGAAATGTTGAGTCCATGAAAACTTTGAAGAAAAATGATTAGAGAATCAATTTTGAGAACTACGTTGGAAATAAAAGATCATTGAAGATTCAGTATTCAGAGCGATCTTTTAACTATTAACCTGTTAACCGGGGAATTCCCTTTTTAATTACGCAGCATATAACGGGCGCGAACACTTTTAATGCCCGGAGGACGTAATTTCATATTTTTTTTATTTATGCTTAAAATAAATGAAAAGACTAATAAAATCCGATATTGTTTACGTTTGACGCATTTATACGACCCGTCGGTTAACAAGTTAATATAATAAAGTGTTGCAGAAAATCATAAGAACCGCAGAGGAAAGGATGACCCCACTAGCGTTTTTCTGTGCAAAAAGAAACATTGCCAGTTGTAGTATTCTTCACGTATTTTTCATGCAGTGCATGCATTTTTATTTGATTCTTCAGAAGCGTGATTTCTTGCATTAACTCCAGTTATGGTAAATCCACTTACGTTATAGCGAAATACCGATTCGCATTCTGCACTTTATAATTGATTTAAATGCAGTTCACAGTATTGATATCACATTGGTTGATATTATCAGCAAACATATTTCGCTGTAGCTCGAACAGATGTTGATGCGGAGTTTGTCACCGAGTCCTGATTATATTGAATAATAAACATGGTTAACATTGTTGGCCAACTTTGTGAAGGGTGTATCTCTGCAGCATCCATAGTATTACAATGATCTTCTTGACACTTACATAAAACAGGAACGATTAAGCTATCCTAATGAGCAGCTTGAAATATAAGAGTATGGTTTCTTATCAGTTATTACTATACAATAAAAGCCCAACAGACTGAGATGGACACGTCGATCGATATGTGGCTTCCGCGATCACCCATATGTAGCCGCATTTCTCTCTGCCGGTACTCCGATGAGTAACCGCTTAACTATACACGGGTTTGCGCGCCAACTGTTCAGCGACAGGAGGTTCCTCTCTCAATTTTCAATGTTTATACACCAACAACTCAGAAAACCTGGCCGACTATATCCGCCAGACTTGCTACAGCTTCGTTGGAGAACAACGGTGATCTGTTCATCACTAACCTTACAATTGGGAATGCTCACCTGTCTTTGCTTGCATATTTCGAGGGGACGTAACGCTTCTCTCGGCTTGCGAGACATCATCGCGGTAATTACATTATTGATGACTCGAATAAATTTAATCGTTGGCAAACAATCTTTAAGACGAGGACATCTTGGGTCTTTCATATACACCTCCATTGCCACTCGTACTCGATCCGAGAATAACTAAAATTCCAAAAAAGGTATATGCCGTTATAAATGCTGCAGACAATAACATTTCATTAGTCATTCTGAGTAAACGCTAAAAACGTGAAAGCTTGAAATGTACCTGATATTTGATATTGCATATGTACAAATTACGGATGCTGCATGTTAAAGTCGAATCGACGAGTACAATACAGGAACTACAGATATTTGTTACAAAATTGATAAAAACGATAAATCTCGACATGTGTACCAATTGAAACGAAAGTTATACTAAAGAAAGGGACGTTTCAAGTTTGCATGGATACGACGCTTTAGATCAATAGGCAATGTTCATTTAATGTAGTTTTCAATTGTTTGACACAGCGAACCACGCTCGCACGCCCAAGCAGTTAAAGAAATGGGTATGAAAACATTTATAGTTTACCTGAAATGCAAGCGGAACGTTCATTTTTTGGTAACCCTTTGGATCTAAATGCGCGGGTGTCAATTTGTAGGCCACACTCAAGTTCGGCTTTGTGTAGCCCTCATATTCCAGGAGTGCCTTCCAGTGGTCTTTCTTGACTGTATCATATGGTGTCTGTAAAAGGAATCAGAAGGTAAAGTGAATGGAAATTATAATCAGTAAAGAATCAAGAAAACATGTTGATCCGAAAAAGTTGTCTTACCATGAATGTCTCATTTTTCGGAGCAACGATTCCATTACGGAAGCATTTGATCAAGTGCGGAAAGTCAGACATCATCCAAAGTCTCCACTTCGAGTCACAAGGATGTTCGCAACTGCATTGTCCATCTTGAATGCCAAACATCTTCCACACACCCCGGTTCCATTGTGCCCCATCCATCGTGATAACGTCGTTACGAAAACCTGAACTTTCCAGCTTCACTAAGCATTCCAGGATCAGCTTGTGAAGTATTTGGCTTGTTACGCTGTTCCTGCTTAGAAAACACCCGAGCACCTGAATCCATACGCCTCGGAAGGGTTGATACATAAACACGAGCGCGTGATCGGCTCTCGCATTTTGCATCTGTTCAGGAGTGTGATCACCCAAGTCGACAAACCCATTAAACTTCATTGTCTTCTGATCAAAACTGATTGCTTCGCTTAATGACATTTCGTCTATGAGCAGCGTACCTGTAAAAAACATATCGTGTGGTTAAAATTTGAATCACGCAAGAAAAAGTTATGAGACAATGTATAAATCTATGTTGAGTCTATGTAAAGTTGCTGAAATTCTTCGGAACCTTCATAATTTGCAAACATTACAAAAGTAGTTCTCAACAAGTACTTACACAATAATGAATAGTCTGAACACACGCTAATATGTATTTTTCATGTTGACATGTGAAAAACGTTTTTTGCTCCGATTCCTTTTCGGATCCATCGTACATTTTCAATGGTTAGTGTTAGAAAAGGCAAGAAGTTTAGCTTAAAAGTATTGAGAAGATGTTAAAGTATGTAATTAAGTATGTAAGTAAGTATGTAAAAGTATTGATTTCAGATTTGCTTTATCAATTGGCATTATTACGAAACATTTCAGAAGTTAAAGAAGAGTATCGATGGAATGTCGAAACTGTATCTGATTTTATGGCATTGTGACTACTCCATGCGAACATTGAATAGGATGCACTGCAATTTTCGTAACTACGATATAATGTATTCTACAAATAAGCTGGTTCAGAAGATTAACTGCAGTAGATAACATTGAAAGCAAAAGGAAAAAGTGTGAGATTTGTAAGCGATACCCCTCTTCTCGGCGGGTTCCATTCTTGAGGCTTTCAATTTCAAGCATTCGAAGACAGCTGTTTGAAAGCCGTAAGAAGTATCGAGTTTCTGAATGTATTTCCTTAGCGTGTCTTGACAAGGAAGGGGTAGGATATTCCGGGATCGCAGATGCTCGTACAGTTTGCTGTTCTTTATGCGCATCAATAAACACTCATAGATCCAGTCCAAACTGTACCGCCTTTGATTACTTCGCTTCAGGTTAGCAGCATTGAAACAAGTGTGAACTGCTTCTTGTTGAACGAGAGGCAATTCATGAATTGCATCATTCAATGCTTTCTTCTTTACAGCAGCGCACTGCTCATGAGCTCGAAAGATTTCTTCTTGCAAACATTTGCCCTACGGTTTAAGTAGACAGAACTTTGAAGATGAAAGAAACAAACGTACTCAATACGGATAGTGATTATAGGAAATGAAAAAAAAAGAAATGATGAGCGAATAAACATCGATGTCGTATGATACGTAATGCCAACAACTGTCATTCATTAAAGAGTCAACAGCTCTTTACATATTACTAAATAAGGTCAGTAAACTAACCATTTTTGCAATTGATGATGAAACAATCGCAAGAATAAATATGGCTGGGTATATGATTTTAAGGGGGTTATTCGATCTGAAACTGTATGAAGGTTGCTTGGAAGTTTGTGTTATGAAAGTACAAAGTGTATTTATTAATAATGTATGTAATTTACAGATGTATTCGTGTTTGAAGATGCTAAAGAAATGGTCATTATGCATGTGAGCCAAATAACGATTAGAATATACAAATATTTTCATGAGGGATCGATTGCAGATTGCTACGCCTATTTAAAATTAGAATCCATTGTAAAAGATAAAATTACCTGCATTACCAACTATTGCCCAACTATTGCAGAAATGTCAGCATTGTAATGTTTCCATCATATTTAATGTTTCAATTATCGTTCTTAAATTAGTGCTGTACGAATTGTTAATAAAGAGTGCATTACCTTCTCTCGTAAGCGCTTACACGTACGCTGTTTCATCTGAGACACGTACTTGGCTCGAGCATACCGGACCCTCAAGTCCGTTCTTCCCCGATTCTTGCGATTGAACAACTTTTGCCGCAGGATTCGACACAACGTACACCTTGGGGTTTGCACGAACTTGATGTATTCAGTTGCCTCTAAGAATCCATGGCACTGTCGGTGACGACTAGCAAAACAATATGCAGTTAGTAAAAAAAATGCAGAGTTCGGAACGTTACTTTTTACCTGGTCTGACAGGAATTTTTTATTTTAGTTAACGTTAATATTGAACTGAATTTAAAGATTTTTGTGTAGCATATTGCGTTGTTATAATTATTGTTGTGTTACTGGCAGCAACTAAATAAATTTATATACCTTTCTTGGTCCATTCCACTTCCCCCACAGACTACTTTCCTTCCCATATTGTCAAGTAGGGTCTCCAAGATTCGGATCGATGTTACCATTGTCTCAAGTTCTACGTTGGTTTTCTGGTCAACTGTTTGGGCCTTGAACAAATAATTGTACATTAAGTTAACATTTGTAACGTATTTTTTTCTTATCACGACACCGATAGCGAAAATCCGAGAACGTACGATCTGCGAGAACCAACCTACGTTACCTTCGTCCGTCCACCCTTCGTTCATGCATCCGCAAGCCAGGCGGGCGCC
>JARPRH010007153.1:0-14271 GCA_031763665.1 Calameuta haemorrhoidalis
TTTTTTACGGGATCGAATTCAAGTTGCCATTAAAAGAATTGTCCATTCTTTTAGGGATTTTGGGAAACGGTCAATCAACCAACTGTGTCATACACATTATAGACAGTAATTTTAACGAAACGTGCAGTAGCTGCTTAATGACAATTACACATCTGCAACAGATACACGCCGCCATTTTACCACTCCAATTATCAACGCACGTGACAGCGCCATATATACATACACTATATATATATATTTGTCATTTTAACCATTTTCGAAATCGATATTCGTTCGGATCTCTCACGTTTCGATTCACTCAGAATGTTGACATGCGTCAACTGTACTTGCAAAGAAAACAATCTGCTACTCGTGTAATCGACCGGCAACGAGTCTCGCAAAAATCTCCATTGTTTTTCGCAAGATCAAACGCATGTACTATTAATTCTAGTGTTATCTCTCGTGCAGTCGTAATATTCTGTAAGACGGTAAATACCGAAGCAACAAGTTGTTACGCCTGACTATCAATTTCACTGGAATGTAAACCTACATTGTTAATTGTCATTTGTTATCAAATACACTTTTTCTTCTTGTGTATCACCTATGCGCTACATAATATTTATTTCGCAAATCGTCTTCAACAAAAGAAACGATGCTGATTTTTGTATTAAATATTTTAAGATAAAAAATGTGAGAAATTGCTTTTGACATACATCGTACTGATCCGTGTTGCAAGAGTCAACTGTCATAACCCGAATAAGTCAATGTGCACGCATAATGATTAATCACAAAAAAGACGACCGACTGACGCGTTGCCTGTGGCTATAATAACTGGATATAAAAGTAGAGAGAAGCTGCGACGACACCGTGACTTGGAAACAACAATGAGAAGCTAATGACGTATTACAAAAAAAAAAGTTGCATTTTGCAAAAACCATAAATTAAGTCACAGCAGGCTGAATCGTCATTTTGTATCTCCCGTGCGAAACGTTTGGAGCGATTGAAACTTTGCAAATTAGCACTCGATTAGAAATTTGGTTAAATCACGAATTCAACTTTTGGACTTCATAGCCTCTCAGGACTTTCCACAACAATGTCCTGACATGTTCGAGCGCTCGTGATATACAGTCAATAGAAGTAAAATTGATTTTATGAAGTTTACTCAAAAGTTTTTCGTTGCCAAAATTACGCAAATTACAACCACGTGCTTAGGATACTGACTAAGCACTTTGGTTTCCACATCGAAACTCATTCTTGAAAATCGAAATACACACAGCCAGGTATACCGGAAACCTGAACCTGAAACTGGTTCCAACATGGAACAACTATTACCTATTACCTATTACACACGTTGACATAACGCTAGAAAGCAAATGTATGGCAACGCTTCTCGTCTGGTCTCTAAGAAAAAATCTGCATAGCGTCAGATGTTTAGAGAGACTCGACCACGACCACGCGAGAAGGTGTCCCCCTATGGGACAGAGGGGCGAGAGGGGGAACGGACGGCGGAGATTTGAAATTCCCAACATTCACGTAGGCGCACGTGCGCATGCGCGCGCGCTCGAGGCAAAGGCGAATTCGTTCTAGACGAACATCAGCTGAGAAATTCGGTGAATTTCAACATTTCGGAAAAGTCAGTGAGTCGGCAAGAAAGTGTTGTCTAGCGTAATTTCTTAACTTTTCCAAAATTGGGCGCAGACCGAATACCGATGACTTTAATGAACAATACAAATTTTATTCAATGACGACGACGAGTAAGACAAATTTCTTTTTCAAGTCATTACAACCGATTCTCATGAAAGTATCGTTCTTCAACTTACGTCACCGGCATTTCGCTACACTGACTCTGAAGAACTTTTGAAGATGCCGAATTTTAATTAGAAAAAATTATTTTCAAATTCGCATGCCGATACTCGTTCTTTGCTGCCCCAATGAAAACTTTGAAGTACGTGCTGATTAGCACGTGCAGGCAGACATATTTGGCCACGTGTGAACGCATCTCCCGAGGACTCAAGGCGGACCCTCGTGAAACGAGTCTTTCTCCTGCTGAGAGTGCGCTGCCGTCGCAAATGCTTTATACGTTGAACCTAAGTGCGAGTTCTCAGTCTTTCGCTTTCACCTGCTCCGCCAGTTTGCGATCGGTGCGATCGCACTGAGCGACCGTCTATCGGTTAGCTGCACCTCAACTCTAATTAACTCTTTAAAGGTTGGTACTGCACCTTGGACTTTTAGAGAATTTTCTTTTCACTAGGTTTAAATGCCAGCGTTTTCGTCACAGATCAAATTTGATTATTTTTCTTTTTTTTTTTTCATAGACACTTTCTTCGGCATTCAAATCGATTTCTGGTCCACGTGAAAGTTGACAAACATGTCCGGTTGAATGAATAGAGGATCTTCGGACTTTCATTCGTTTGTCTCAAAAATCGAAATGAGAATCTTCAGCTGCCGTGGCGGAAAACAGCGTAAGTCAAGAATTATTCGTATTCGTGTGACACGCGAGATCATCATTCATTATTTTCATCTGTTATCAGTGTAAATAATGTGCAGAGACAAGGGACCACAGTGCTTGTGAAAAGTACAGACACAATGACAGACAGTTATTACGTTGGTTAAAGACACATTTGTCAAGACTCGTTAAAAATTCTTTCCTTCATATTTCTTGAACCAATAAGCTTCAGCAATGACTGTACTTTGGAATACTAGAAAAAAAATTACTTATATCCAATGTATCGAGTCACAGTGAATTATTGCTAAACATTAAAAAAGTTCTTCCTATAGATCAATTTTACTATCAATATCGTAACGCATCGTTAGGCGTGTGAAGACATTAAAGTATAGTACGTGCATTATATCGAGACTCATTGTCAGTTGTCAGAAGAAAAAAAAGGTCATATTGCACAACTTCAAAATCAGCATTGCACATATTTGAACTAAAGAGTCTTTTTGAAACGACTGACTGGCATGCAAAGAAATTTCTTAAGGATTCTATGAAGTGCGGTTGAGCTGACAGTTTCCTGTCCAGCGGAATAAGCTACCATAAAGGAGCATTCATAATTTCGTCTACATCGAATAAACCCGATTACCTTGATCCACTATAATATTCATATAACTATGCAATGTAATATAATAATATTCCAATTTGCCCCGCAGAGTGCGTCGATAATTTACACAGAATTCAAATTATATCGCCACTCACATATTTCCTTTCACCAATTACATTCGCAATGAGGCTCTTTGTCAAATTCGTTATAATCTATGACGTCATGATTGCGTAATTTTGAAAATTAACAATCCGTCAATCAGTTTTACTTTTAAAAAGAAAACTCCTTCTTCGCTTGCTACGAAATTTCTCTATTTAAAATTTAAAAAAATCCAAAACTCATACAAAACAAAGGTTATGCCCTGTAGCGACTCGTGCAGCCGTTGCGCAAAGATCTTGATGGGATCGACTGTGGCCTTTATGCCGATTGTGCCCATTGTGCCCATTATGCCCAATAATGCCCATTATGCCAGAGTCCACTATTTTGGGTAAATGTCCAATATACATGGCAAATAGAAAAATGGATGAATCAACCGTTCGGGAGATTTGAGAAAGTGAAATTGTTATCCCATCAACATGGACCAGGACGTCAGTCTTATGCGAGATAAGTGATAATGAGTTGCGCAGCTGAGGACAATTTTTACGCAATATCACAAGACGATGGCAGCCCAAGAATTTTTTATATCAAATTTTGACCTCGCTGTCGGACGTGAAGGGACCTAATTTTATCTTTTTTATAGGAACTCGATATTTAGGTGTATCGTATATTATTATAGTTATATTTAACGCAGAGCATACTGTGACAGTATCATTGTGTATAATTATAATATAATCGGAAGCTGAGACAATCTTTGATAATATCGTTACGTAAGAAATACGAACTTTTTTTTTAATTAATAAGATTTTTTAATTACGCGTCAGGCTGCGCAATCTTATCAAATATGTTAAATTGCACTTAATATAGAATAAGAGTGAATTAAATATCTAACGGTTTTTTCTTTTAGAATTCTTAATGGAACTGTTATAGAACTGACCACCAAGGTGACTATTGTTGCACATATCTATGCATGTCTACGCCAAGTTTTCCATTTCGACAGCTTCACGATTTATTCTAAACGACTTCGATGATTCCAGATTGCACGACGAGTCTCTGATAAGGACATTACGTAAGAGAGGAATATACGAAGCATCCGTTTCGCTGGAGAAATTTTGTCAATGGCTATCTTGACGTCACTACGATGAAACTCCACAGGGTTAACAGTTTTCGAGCGAAAAGTCATAATTTAATTACCTAAAAGTTGAAAATAATAAAAGGTCAAGTAATTCTTGTCCAAATTCGCGGCTAATCGACAATTCGTTAAAAGTGTTCGTAAAAATGATGAACGACTGAAGAAAATAAAATCGCAAGTCGACGTAGTGAAGTCCGTGCTTGACCAAAGGGTGTTTTCGGGTGAAACCAAATTGGACAGTAAAATAATTATTTAAATTTCGTGAAGTTTGCGAGTAAATAAAAAAACATGGTAGCTATACTAACGGTAATAGCAAGTGCCGTGAAGGCAGCGACTGTACTCTTGGGCATCGGGAAGGTCGCATTCGTGCCGACCCTAATCGCTGCATTGGCGTATTACAATTATGACCTAATGGACCCGGAAAATCATCCTCAAGTGACGCGAAATCTTCGGAAGGAGTACGACTTCGTAGTGGTGGGGGGCGGCTCGGCCGGAAGCGTCATTGTGAACAGACTCACGGAAAATCCAGAATGGAACGTGCTCCTGTTGGAGGCTGGGGGGCAGGAGACGGAAATAACGGACGTCCCAATTTTATCATTGTATTTGCACAAAAGCAAACTCGATTGGAAATACAGGACGCAGCCGCAGAATTCAGCCTGTCAAGCAATGGTTGATCGCAGATGCTGCTGGACCAGAGGTAAGGTGAGTTTGGGATGATCCTTATCTGGACGGCTAAAGATCTTCGTAAAATAGTCTGACCACCCTTATCAGTTTTTCAAAACATTTCTCTTCGCGTCAAACGTCATGTAAATATATGCTTAACTAGAATGATGAAACTTGTTCTGGAAAAAAAAAAAAAAAAAAAAAAAACAATTACGTTGTCGCATGTCAGGCTAATTATTGAAATGACGTAACGCACCGGAGTCACCGAAGTCACCGGATGCAGGCGAGTTTCGTTTGACGTTTATGCATAAGAACGTGTCCTGCATCGCGTCGTCTCTTTCCAGGTCCTGGGTGGCTCCAGCGTCCTGAACACGATGCTCTACATTCGGGGAAATCGACGGGACTTCGACCAATGGGAGAGCTTCGGTAATCCTGGCTGGGGATTCGAGGATGTTCTTCCTTATTTCAAAAAATCCCAAGATCAGCGGAATCCCTATTTGGCACGAAACACCAAATATCACAGTACCGGTACGTGTCTGGTGAAAAGTCACTGTTTACATCTACCATACATACGGTAACAGGCCTATCTAGTGACTTTTAATTCGTGAGGTTGCTGCTGCTCTACGTGAAACTAGCAGGTATGCGATGCGAATCTTGAGCAACGGAATCGCTGTGGATTAGAAAGTATTTTGTGACAGTTCAGAGAACAAGGAATCTTTGATTCACGGAGCGAACAATTTTGCTTTAGAGTGATACTTTTCTTTTCTTTTTTTGGTAAAATTTATACGATGCGAATTGCATAGAATAAAGCCGAGCATCGTGCACTGCTCTTCAATTTACTGAAACGTAAAATTTAGTGCCCGAGAAAATGAATAACAACGAGTGAGCTACAAAGTGGCTTCATTAGTGGGCAAAATATGAATACGTTAAACGCGAAATCTGCAGATTAAACGTTGCGATTAAAAATTGGGGACGCTTTTGTTTCATAAGATTTACTTCTGATATTCGATTGATCGTTTATCTCGACGGACGAGACTGTCTCAGGAATTAAATGCAGTTGGCTTATATAAACTAAAGTGTAGCCGACCAAGTGAATCTAGAATCAATCGTTAGTCGCATTCCCATATAATCGCACCAATCAATTACCAAACGTTCAAGTTTCATATTTAAATTCGTGCAACCGAGACAGAGAGAAATCTCGTAATTGATTCTTCGATTACCACCTGTGAGAAATAATAATCATTTTTATCGACGTTTTTTACTTTCAATCTCATCCTCCGACAGGATTCACGTTGCTCTTCTCGTTAGATCCAGTCGGTCGGACGTACAAGCATTGCCCAACAGGGTAGATCCACGAGTAATTACGTCGTAACAGCGGCGTCAAATCGAATCGCCTATTTATGGAACTTATCGGAATACAGAGCTTGATTGCGTTCACGTTTTGAAATCGGATCGAGTTATTACGAGGAAGGTTGATTGAGCATTACCCAGATAGAAACCGGTTATCGATGGTCGCGAAGGGTCGTTAGACGATAACTAGCAGATTTGTAACACAAGCCGGAAAAAAGTTTGCAAAGTACGTTAAGCGGACGATGCTGACGTAACAGAAAATCTCTCGGAATTCGAAAATCGATTTTCATTTCGAAACTCATGAAAAAATCATGAAAAAAAAAAAAGGAAAGGTTCCGAAGTAGAGACTCGGAAGTTGCGATTATATTGAAGGAGTGAAATTGTGCAAGTGCTTCCGGTCGAAAGTAGCCTCTGACGTTTTTGTTGGCAGGAGGATATCTGACGGTTCAGGACGCTCCGTACAACACGCCTCTGGGCGTCGCATTTCTTCAGGCCGGCGAAGAGATGGGCTACGACATCGTCGACGTCAACGGCGAGCAGCAGACGGGCTTTGCCTTCTATCAGTACACGATGCGAAGAGGCACGCGGTGCAGCGCCGCCAAGGCCTTCGTCAGGCCAGTCCGACTGCGTGGGAATCTGCACATATCCTTGTGGAGTCACGTGACCAAGGTCCTGATAGATCCCCGGACGAAGAGAGCCTACGGCGTCGAGTTCATAAGAGAAGGACGGAAGCGGGTGGTCTACGCGAGGAAGGAAGTCATCCTGGCGGCTGGTGCGATCAACAGTCCCCAGTTGTTGATGCTATCCGGGATCGGACCCAGGGCCCACCTGGAGGAGGTCGGGATCCCAGTGATCAAGGATTCCCCAGGGGTAGGTCAGAACCTCCAGGACCACATAGCCGTCGGCGGACTGGCCTTCCTGATAGACTACGAGATCAGCATCGTGATGAGCCGACTGGTCAACGTCAACTCGGCCCTCCGCTACGCCATCACCGAGGATGGACCACTGACGTCGAGCGTCGGCTTGGAGGCCGTCGCCTTCATCTCGACTAAATACGCCAACAAGACCGACGACTGGCCCGACATAGAGTTCATGCTGACCTCGTCGTCCACCAACTCCGACGGCGGCACCCAGATCAAGAACGCGCACGGGCTCACCGACGACTTCTACAACGAGGTCTTCGGCAAGATCAACAATCGAGATGTCTTCGGCGTCTTCCCGATGATGCTGCGTCCCAAGTCACGTGGGTTCATCAAGCTCAAGTCGAACGATCCCTTGGACTATCCGCTGATGTATCACAACTATCTGACCCATCCCGACGACGTCGACGTCCTGCGCGAGGGCGTCAAGGCTGCCATCGCTTTCGGGGAGACCACCACCATGAGGAGGTTCGGTGCCAGGTTCCACAGCAAGCCCTTGCCCAATTGCAAGCACATCCCGCAGTTCACGGACGAGTATTGGAATTGCGCGATAAGGCAATACACCATGACCATTTACCACATGAGCTGCACGGCCAAGATGGGACCTCCCAGTGACCCGATGGCGGTGGTCGATCCTGAATTGAGGGTCTACGGCGTCCAGGGGCTGCGAGTGATCGACGCGTCGATCATGCCCACGATCACCAATGGAAATATCAACGCGCCCGTTATCATGATCGGAGAGAAGGGCTCGGATCTTATCAAGGCCCAATGGCTAGCTTCCTCGAGAGTAGACAACTTCACTTCGCCGGCCGCGTGAATTGCCTCAATTAATTGTTACAGTAATTCCTCGTAGGAAACGTGTATATATGTATGTAGACGCGCAACGAAGGAGTCGACCAACATAACGGGTGTCCTGAAGTGCACGAAGAATCGGACCTGCAACGCGACTCCTTGCAAGCAACAACTGGAACCAACTCCACGAACCCACTTTGTTATATATAGATAATACGATAAGGTGCCCGATTTCGTTTAATTTCTGTACAAATATTCGCGATAAATACTGATTAATATGGTTTATAAAATCGACATGACGACGTGTCAATTTTATACGTGCCATCCCAACGCGGCCAAATACTCTTCTCGTAGATCGAAGAGAAATGGCTGCTCCACAAAAGACTCGATGGATTCCATTGAATCCATCGAGACAAAGATCAATGCTGCCAGTCCCAAAGTCCAATTTACTCAAATCAACGATTACGATGTAAAATGTAGAATAGCGTGATAAGAGAAGCTCAAAATTATTTTTTACACATGGTGCGAGATTGGAAAAAATTACTGAAATAAAACAATATGTGTTCAGATTCACAGGTCTACAAATTTGATCCTTATCACGCCGTACAATACTCACGTGCACATAATGAGTGTTATCGGTACTCAAAAAATATATGTTAAAAGACTCCGTAGTAACGAAACTTCGACTAGTCGGTGTGAAAAAGCAATAAAAAATATATAAAAATAAAGATTGTAGCCGCTACGGAAAAAGAAGCCTACGAGAAAGCATCGATATTTCGAATTGATCGGAGCCACTCGCCGAATAAGCCCATGCTTCCCTGAAGAGTCTACGTCTCCTACGTTTGCACGCCCTTTTGCTTTTGAGTCACCCGATATCGTTGGACCATTGGAAATAATTGGACATTCCTGTACTGATGACGTAACGATTTAATATCACAAGTTACTTCGTTTCTGTATCGAAGGGACCAAAGATGCACAATACTTTGTATTAACAACAACGGTTGAATTGCTCAAGACTGTCCGATGGGACTGTACAGTGTACAGGCCCATCAACCAATTTTGAAGTTTCGTCTATTCTACATATATACCAGAAAGTCCCACGACTCAGAGTGAGATACGCGTTGCGTTATATTTTCCTATTAACCAGTTTTGCAATACCGATTTCTTATAATAAAATTTTTATTATTTTTTCATCATCGTCAAGGTGAAACGATGGGATCCGGATAATCGAGAGACCCCGAACATCGGTGAACCGAAAAGAATGCAGACGGCGGACGGTGGATTTCGTGAAGACCCCCCCCCCCCCCCCTGTTCCAATGAAATCGGTAAGTCTTGCCACGAATGAAAGTAAATTTCACCCGAGGCAAGTTGCGCAATTCACCAATACGAATCTGAGTTTCTCGGTGTTCGGCACACGAATACAGAAGCGGGACGAAATGCACTCGAGGGGAAAGTCTCGATGCTGTGGTCAAGGATAAATATACACGCTACGAGTGCATAGGATTGCGACTTAAGTTATTCTCATAAATGGCATTATAAATTATCAAGGTTTAGAATTTTTTTAAATTTTTCATAACCGCCACATGCCCATGTAAGTGCACGGTTCTTGGTTATAAATTCTTATTTTCATGGACTCGCGTATGCGTAACGCAGGGTCGCCGAACGTGCAATAGTCGATTGTTGTCATTATTATTGTCCAGCCATTTAGCTGTAGAACAAAGAGACGAACTTGATCTTGCAGCAATCGTGTCCGTTGTTGCGGGACACGTGACGCGGCACAAAAGAAAACGTTATCGCAATTCGAGAAAAAAAAAAAAAAAAGTTTGCACAGAGAGAGAGAGAGAGAGAGAAGTCGGGCACATCGGTAAGTGCCTTGAATTCAGCGCGCTCTGGAGAGAAATCGGCAAAGCTTCGAATTTACTAACTTTCGCGTCGATAAGGACGGCTGCCTTTTTGTGACCCCAAAAAAGACACGATAACGTAAACACTCATTCCAGTGATAAATCGGACGCGACTGTAAGCGATAACAGATAACTTCGAAAAATAAGTAAAAGAAACCTCAAGAGATCGTCAATAGGAATTTGTCCAGTGTCACGATACATCGAATACGGCGAACATGGTACGTTCTAGGAATTCCACAAAACGTGTACTTAGGTACTCCGACAATGGAAATCTAGTCGATCACAGATTTCCAACAATTGCTTAAAAGTCGCGTCTGACGTCACAGAAAAGAAGTGAACAAAAAAAGGATAAGTAAAAAAGGCGATATGCACGAACTTGCGCCGGCCTATTACTCGTCCAGTTGCCAACTGTTGCGTCATGCGTTCAATCCAGTCGAGAAGCAACTCGAGTTCCAGTGCGAATGAATTGCTTGAAGTTAAAGAAATAGAAAAAAAAGAAAAATAAAGTGAAACGTCGGGAAAATGACAAACCGATAACTGTCCACAGATTTGCTTGCACAGATAAAGGAACATTCACTTTCTACGTGCTAACCTGAAACCGAAAGTCACAGGTCAGCCAGGCCAAAATCCAATTGACACGTAGCTCCTAGACTCGGAGTGAAGTTTCCTTTCTTTTAAGGAACCCATTGGAATGCACCTCGTGTGCCAATAAAGAGAAATGAACTTCGCTCCGTCCGAGACACGTAAGAGCATTAAATTTGCGCAATCCGCCTCGGACACGAGTCACCGGAAGTATTGCGCGACGAAGACTGGCAGACACCTCGGGAATGTCTAGTCGGTGAAATCTTCAGGACTGAAAGGCGAAGGCCGTTTGCGCACTGATTGCGAGTGATTACTCGCGCAGGTCGCCTTGATGCACGAGCATATGGATTTTCATAAAACTGTGTAATCAGTGCTTTGGGGAGGGGGAGGGGGGGCGTGGGAAGAGGAGCAGTGCCGAATGATTGCCGATACTGCCCGCCGTAAGAGGGGAAGAGTCGCCTGCCCTTGGTGGGGGGGATCGTGCAGGGCCAAGGTCAATGCCGTCGGGCGTCGAGGGACAAGCAGTTGGAGCGAATCCCAGCGTCTGAACGGGACTGTGAGACCTGGAAGGGAGAAAGTCCTCGCAGGGACACTGAGCCTTCAGTCGCTTTAATGAAAGCAAAGAGAAAGACAAGCATGTAACTTGGAGCTGGTAGCTCAGCCTAACCAGAGACGCGAGATGCTTGGGAAACAATCCTTATCGAGGATAATCGATCTGATTCCCATTTACTGAGACTCGAAGTAACTTAAACTTTCAAAGTAAATATTTTGTGAATTATACAAAAATATTTCATTATAATTTTGCGTGGAATAAAAGTTTCATTCGATTCTTAATTCACCTACGAAGTAATTATGAAAACGAAGTTCCACGTGAGCATTAGGCCTGTGAATCTATCGGTTGATTCAATGAAACCGGACACCCCGTACATTTCCCGGGACTGCGGCGACCGTCCAATGGGAGCAAGGCTGAAGGATCCAAGGGAACGGGGCGACGGCCGCATCGCAAGAAGGAACAGCTCGCTGGCTTTCCCGCCTTTCGACGAGCGATCGCTCGACTGAAAGTGCTGCCCGCATGTCCCCATTAGAGAATCCGAGTGCGTGCCGGAGTTGGCAGCTGGGAGTTGTGAGTTGGGCTTTGGTAGCGCGAAGTTGGCAAGGAAAGAAAGGTGCTGGTGGGGGCGCAGACTGGTTTTCACTCTCAGCGTTCACCACGACTCGGGACAACGTATTCGGATTCGACCGGTGCTCCTCCGAGAGCCTCTACGAGGCAATCCCAGCCAATCCGCACCAATCCGGACCAATCAGTTTGCGCCTTGCTGTTCTTGCTATTTCGCCGGCTGCTTCTTCCTATTCGAGTGTGATCGTCATTCTTAGTTTCACAGAGAGACGCTGAGAATCTGCCAAAGAAGAGGAAGGAGGTGCGTGCGTTGATTAGATTTCTTTTCTGCTTTGTGATTTTACCTCGATCGCTGTGACAATTTCGAATTTTACAATTTTCCAAGGACCAATACTTTACTTTCGTTTCTCATAATTTTCTCCCTTTTCCATCGCGCTTCATTCGCTGCACTATTATTTTTGACATATTATTATTATCATCATTGATGAATTATAAATCATCGTTTGACAATATTTACCTGGTTGCTTGTCAGTTCTGCGCGTCCCACGTCTCTATTTACACATTCGTGTATTGATCTAAGGCACGCAAGTCAAATAGACTTTTAAAACTTGGCCACCCGAGCACGCACGGCCCTGGTTAATTCTAGGGCAGCGCTGAGTGGACCAAAGAGATTTCAGAAAATCTGGCCGAAGCAAAGTGACGCGTTAAAGAGTCTCGGGGCGTCACTTGGTAAACATTAAAATAAAGACTGTCACAGGTGGACCCAGGATGCTGTGCCATGTGGTGACGCATCATCGGCCAGCAGACGAAGAGGCAAAGAGATAACGGAATTCCTGGCGAAAGCGACCACCAGCTTCTACCGATCAAAGGTAACCAAATTTCACCGTGATGCTCGCCGTTATTCCCATCAAGCTGTAAATAATGTACTTAATCCTGGAAACCGTAGACTTGAAATTTATGCAATTTGAAGATCGGTTAAAAGTAATTTTAAAGGCGCCTCTCGCGGTTTCCGTCGCTGCGACGACGCTCGATGCTCGGTCGGCGATGATAGAAATCTTCATCGTCAGCCGCGAGTCGCTCGCGAGAAACAATAGTTGACGTGCAGCCCCGCAGCTTCTTCACTTTCCAACTAGATAGAGCGAGACAGGAGGTGAAAGATCCTCCCGATCCGACTGGCTGCCGAGCGTGTAAATTCATTCGATCGCGTGAAAATGAACGCGAAAAATATTCGTAAGATCGAAGATTTAGCGCATCGATCAAGAAATGAAGAAAATTCTTTCCGCAGGTCTCGCGCATCGTCCGGTGTTCTCGATTATGAGAAGATCGAAGGAGTGAAGAGAAATCGACGAATGCGGATTGGCGCTCGAAAATGCCGATCGGCCTGGCTGGATTGGCAGGAACGACTTCGCTCCTTGGTTTGAGTTTGATTCCGTTGCTGAGCATCGGGTTCACCTTGTTTCACTACAACAACGTGGATCCTGAGTCGCATCCGCCGGATGCACGCGAGGTAAATTCTTCTCTATGGTCCGTGACTCAAGTTTTACTTTTGCAAATGAACCTAACGATTTTCATAATGGCGAACAATCGCAATTGCAGCTGCTGCAGATCTACGACTTCATAGTGGTCGGGGGCGGAAGTGCGGGCGCCGTGATGGCATCGAGATTATCGGAAATCTCAAACTGGACCGTGCTCCTGCTGGAAGCTGGGACCGACGAGAATGAAATCTCGGACGTCCCGGCTCTAGCCGGATACACGCAGCTCTCGGAATTCGACTGGAAATATCAGACGAGTCCGCCGACGACCTCAGCCTACTGCTTGGCGATGATCGGCGACAGGTGCAACTGGCCCCGTGGAAAAGTCCTTGGAGGCAGCAGCGTCTTAAACGCGATGATCTACGTGCGCGGCAATAGGTGGGTAATTAAATAATTAAACTTCGCACGAGGCTCTTGCGAAATAACAAACAGGACAGTAGAGCCGATTCGAGATTGGCACGGGGACCCCCTGCTCTTCGATGAGACCCCTCCTCTGGGATTCGTGGGATTTTTTAAACGCGCAGTTCACTCTTTTATGCTAATTGTCTATAAATCTTTTAATTGGAGCAACGTAAGTGCCGGATGTACGTGTCAAATAAACAATGAACTCCTCTCCTTGTTGCCAACTGAGAAGAAACAAACGCGTAAGGTTGTACTTGACTGTTTGATACTTTAGATTGGACTACGACAATTGGGCGCGAATGGGAAACTCTGGCTGGAGCTACGAGGAGGTTCTACCTTACTTCATAAAATCGGAAGACAATAGGAATCCATATTTAGCACGGAGCCCGTATCACGGCACGGGTGGCTACCTGACGGTGCAGGAGTCGCCCTGGAGGACCCCATTGTCCATCACGTTTGTCAAGGCGGGTTCGGAACTGGGTTACGAGAATCGTGACATAAACGGGGCCAATCAAACTGGGTTCATGATAACTCAGGGCACGATGAGGAGAGGCAGTCGATGCTCGACGGCGAAGGCCTTCCTGAGACCAGTGAAGAATCGCAGGAACCTCCACATTGCCATGCGCGCCCAAGTCCTTAGGGTGCTTTTCAACCAGGACAAGAGAGCGACGGGGGTGGAATTCTTACGCGATGGTCTTCGTCAGGTGGTCCGGGTGCGCAGGGAAGTGATCGTGTCTTCGGGAGCGATCGGGTCTCCTCAGCTT
>JARPRH010007268.1:0-14194 GCA_031763665.1 Calameuta haemorrhoidalis
ATGAAACAATATGCAACATCATTCACCCACCGCACTATTTGAATTGCCGCGGTTTCACTGCATTAGTATTGAGAACAAACAGGTCTTAAGATCTGGATTTTCGCTGGCACGGAAGTACCCAGAAGGAGATGACTCAACGACGCTAGACTCGGTGATCTACTCAGAGGAACAGGAAGTTAGAGGAAGGTCGTGGAATGTGGTCACACCTTTGTGGATTCGATGCTGTGATCAATTGCGATCAGTTCGATGCTGCAATATTAATTACAGGCGACTGCAATTTTGACTATATTCGAAATAATTACAGTTACAAAATATATTGACCGCAAGTTGCCCGTTACTTATAGCATTGTTTATCATGTCTGAAACAGTACACCACAGCCAACACTGGAATTGCAGACTCAGCACGTTACCCAGTGCATTGCCCGTGTCACTGGCCCAGCTCTTTAACTGACCGCATTCCTAAGGTCCTAGCAATACCTAAGAGCATCAGGGAAAAATTACTATATAAGCAGTCAAAATCATGATACTGGCGCTCAGAAAATCGCTTAGCTACGCGCACGAAAGATCAGACCGCATATTGTGTCTCGCGGCTCTAACCGTTAACACTATTAGATCCAGTGTAATATTCGCAATCTGCCTGAATTTCAAGTAATTAGGACTGTTTTTATGAATTGGAATTAGAAAGTATGCATACTTTAAGTCCAAGCTTGCCATGTAGCCGTTTTCCGGCATTGATTTAATTGCGGTTCGTATGTCTTCCATCGCAAAGTGATGCGTAGGGATGAATGTATTTAATTTCTTCAAGTTCGAAAGAACCTTTGTTTATCATTTGATTTGAGAACTAAAAGGAAGGTCGATAAAAGTTGCCTCTTCCAAGGTCTTACTTTTTTAATTGCGCCCTTGGTTAGCAATTCATCAATAGCGTTCATCATAAATGATTCATTTTTTTTTATTTAGACGACCATCCTTGGATATATATTGTTGTGTAAGGCTTCTGTCTTTTTTAGTAACCTTGTCTTTTGTGGCCCGCCTGAAGTTGGCGTTGAGATATTCCAGGCGGACTTCTGAAGTTTAAAGCACTAGTCGCTTTGAAGCCCAGTTTTTTCTCCCCTAATTGAAGTTTTAGCGATAGCCCTAGCTCTAGATTTAGTTCTGGTGATACAATTGAGCAATTGCCCTTGCGTGCGTATTTATCCAGGAATTTGTTTCTTTTTTCTTTCTTCAACCCTGCTACTAAAACTTTTTCCCAGGCATTGCTCAACTGGGAGTGGAATATGAATCCCCCTTCAGTTTTTGAACCACTGTCGTCATCCAGAATGTCGAGGGTTCTTTGGTTCAATTGTGTCGTTTATCGTGTCGTTAATCGCTTGAGGGACTTTATAATTCAGGGCAGAAGTGTAGGAGTAACTAAATGACGGTGAGTGACGTTCCATGTTTCGATTTACTATTTCTCCTTTTGCCAGATCAACCGAGATCTTTTGTTCGGCCTATTCTTACGCGTCACCCTACGCTTTCTCGATCGATAGGGATTCAAGGATTGCTGTAGTCGATCCATCAGTTCAATTTGTATCATAATGTAATTCTTAATAAATTACACGTACTTTTACACAACATGAGATAAATAAATTCTAAAATAGTGAAATAAAATATATTCAGCCCAATATCATACATATGCCTACTTTGTAACAAATATTTTATGCAGTGACAGCTGCGACTTGCTAGAACGTTCATTGTCACAGCATCAAACTCATGGACCGACTATAATAAGGTGGTAAACTGAAGATCAATCTCTACCTTTCTTCTTTCCTATCTGCTATTATGTCGTAACATTCAGTCGACGCCTCAGGGAATCGTCTCTCTAGCCCCACATGTATGTGAATCATTACCCTTTCCCTATTTATTTTGCTTTGTTCCTGCGCTGCGTTGTAGAGCATTATCGTTTTGGTATCGTTCAGGATACGGTGCAATGTTGTCGTTTTAATGAAACTCTTCAGTTTTGGGAATTTTTTAGTTTCGTTGTTTCCCGATTCATCGAAGAAGAACTAGCCTCAGTATTTTTCAGAGACGTTTTGGTGGTATAATTCGGATTACACCGGGTGACCATTTCATACATGGAATGGGTTGTAATTATTTTTAAACGGCAGATTTCGTAAGGAATCGTCGTTAAAGTTTAGAGGTATATAGTTACTCCAAGATATTATGTTCATGCTTTTAATCTCATGTTATATCAATATCGTAAGAATTTTATGAATTATTTTCTAAATTGCCTGATCCTTATCATTAACGAATCTGAATAACTACTTTTTCTATATAATTTCGTGCTTCTTCTTTGCAGTTTATTTCCATTTCTGTCTTTCATTTCGGGCATGGTCCAAGATAATTTCATTTCCGGATATCCGTTATTATACATACTTGAATCATGGTCGCTGAAAATATTGTTATGAATATTTAAGAAACTCATTCCACAAAGTCTACTATTTGGTAGAAAATTATAGTGATTAATAGTGTAATTACCTATCATGTTAGTTGCAGTAAATATATATGCGTCGTTGAAACCTGTTATCTCCTTTCACTTTATAGATTGTTATTCAAAGTGAAAAGTTTAAATAATTTGAAATAAAATCTCTGTCCAAAAATCGCAGTATGCCATACGAAATCAGTACCAAGTAGCATAACATTTATTGCAGCTTATAATTTGTCCGTAAGTAACGTGTGCTTTGTAGGTGACAATTTTCTATCAGTCTTAATACGAATTTTCTAAGCTTCGCGCGTTGCTTTTGGACCGATATTAATCTGCGTGGTAACCGGACACTACGAATTACTACTTCTTAGTACAAACATTATAGTAATACAAATTTTAGTTAAAATACGTCAAACATGCAACAGTATACAACTATAACTGAAATAAAATTATAATTAAGAAAAACTATAATTAAAACAATATTTAAGAAAAAATGGGTGTGTGCGTGTGACATCGCGACTGGGAGACACACACACATATACATATATTTTAGATTGCCGACAGCGGGATCCTGAGAAACCTGTGATCGCCGGAATGTCCGAAGTAAGAAATGTGACACTCTACCCATTGAGCCACCAGCTCAATTTCCAAATCCTACTTCGATTAGGATCTATAATTGTATAATATTTCTATATATGAAAATAGAATGTTTTGTCGAATTTCTTCAAGCATATAATTCAATTTAAACATTGTATTCGAATAACCTGGATAAGACGTATTAGAATTGAACATAATGGCGTGAATAACAATATGCATGATTGTACCGCGAATTGCATTTTTCCGATGTAGAATATACGATGTCCAAATATATACTGAGATCTTCGCATAGAAATACGCCTTAAATGAACTAAAGTATTTCCAGAATTAGAGAATATTATCAACATGTCGACGAATTATAATAAGTTATTGAGGAAAAGACGACAGCTATAATATTAATCTGAAATGCATAAAAGCTTTCTAAAAAAGGATAGATAAAATAAAAAAAAACAAGAAACCGATTTTCAGCAGATCTGATATTCCTCCTCTCCAGAAACACACGTCGATTGTCATATGTGGGACAGTCTCACGTACCATATACGAAATACACAATGAAAATGAGACCTTATATTAATCTTTATCATAGAAAATAATTTTAACTTACCTAAGGTTAATTATTATACTGGCAAATATTAAACAATAATATTTCCGATTTATCAGGAATTACTGACCCCAAAGAATATATTTGCCTTAATCAAAATATTCAATCTAATTGGTCATAAGAATTTCTCTTTTGTAGTACTTACTGAAAGTGTAGGCTACGTTGACAATGTGATTGTAAATAATATATGAATTGCATACGTGTTCACATGTTTTAATCTTTTTTGTCAAATACACTGCTGATACTGCTACTGAGTTTAAAATAAAACCGTAGAAAGATACTATGACGAAACCATATAAGCTAATTCCTTCATAATCCAGCACTTGCAACAAAGTGCCAAGCCTATTCATGAAGTTAGTTGAGGTAATGAGACGTGAACATATGACACATAACAAAAGAAATGGACTAACGACACTACAAGAGTAGATGGGCCATCCATTAGGTTGCTTTTAGAATTGCAATGTCGTGATAAATGCATAGTAATGTAATTCTGTTTACGCTCTATTTATTCGTTGCAATTGGCTTGTGGCATGAAATCGGTTTGTGTTGTCGATCGATGGCTGGAACTGTGCTTAATGGTTCGACAACGAATTAGCGTTTCCCGAGGTTATGCGATCTCGTAAACACCTTGACAGTTATACTGAACTCATAAATTCTAAAAGCTTCTATATGCCAAAGTTACGTTTGGTTGGATTCATATTGTTTCATTATAACTTGCATACTCCAATATCCATATGTATTTATAGGTTCTTGACTTGGCTTTTCCATTTTCTCAGAGTAGCGAAAACAGAAACATGGAAAAATGTAAAGTGTAAAATGGCAAAAATTAAAGGTCTCAACCTCATAGGTACGAATAGGTAATAAAACCGCAACGAATCCACGGTGAGGATTACACGGCATCGTAAAAAGCCACGTAGCTGTCATAAAAGTGAAACGTACAGTTTTCTCCCTCACTGGAAACTGACAAGTATCTTCGTCATTTATCTTGGCAATCGATCACTCTTGATTACGTCGAATTCTTGACACAATTCGCTATATTTTAGTTTCTATCCTTACCGCGTAATGTGTTATTGGCTCTGGCAGCGATTCTCCGTGTGTGAAGGTGTCTATCTTGGTATGTAACGAATACGTATTAAATTTATATAATAAGTGACCTATGCTGTGCCTCACGGAAACTTATATAAAAGAAGACATTGGTGATACGAAGTTAAATATTCAAAACTATGAAATGGTATGATGTAACACGGAAAATAATAGAACCGGAGAAGTCATGACGTATATACAAAGAGAGATAAGATATAAAGTGATCACGACAAAAAGGAGAGATCACAATGTATAGATATGTAGAATAAAACTAATGAGAAACTATAGTGAAATGGTAATCTGCAATGTATGTCATTCGTCGAATAAAAACGACGGACAATTTATAGATGACGTAATAGAAGAATGTGATAAATTAGTAGATACAGGGCAAGGTATATTATTGGGAAATTTCAATATTGATGCGAATAAAAAAAATCAGTATACTAGGCGACTTATTCAATGCTTAGGATAGTGACCATATGCTGAAACTTTAATTACAGTTACGAGTGATTGAGTCATTTAGAAAATAATGTTCTAGGGGACTGGTTTGTCTAATCGACCAGGATGAAGTCTATTTTATGCCTATAACGAAAGATTACAAAGGCATATGTGTATGCAATAGCGTCTTTCAGTGGTGTTTTTGCTGTGATATGAACGAACATGATCGCGTTCACATCCTGACACGCTGTACCGTTTACTCGAGCATAAGAACCAAACTTTTTCAGTATCAGAAATTTACCGTTAATTGGATTCTGGTTGAATCTTTTGGATGCTAAAACTGTTGCTGAATTAAAACTGTTAGTTAACTTTTTGATAGGTTACTTGAATACGTGCATTTTGTAGATGTGATCTTCATCTATTATAAGAATGTTTTTGTGTATATGAGAATTGCTGCGGTACTTGAAATAAAGATGGCGCGACTAACAATAAGTGAGATCTACACTTGTATCCGTAACCATTGTTGAAATGAATTACGTCTTAAATTAGATTTTTAAATTTTTAGACTTCTTCTTTTCCTCGTTGTATACTACATATTATATATGTAAACTATATTGATGCACATACAGTATAGGATGATGAAATTTCTTTATATGAATCTTGGAATTCGAAGCAAATAAATCTATTTCAATATTAGTGTTTCATTCTGTACATATATTTGTCGAGCATTTTAAATATTGGGGCAAGGAAGATTGGATTGAGGCACGAACGCCTGCATAATAGGGTTGAGTCTCATGTATTTAATATTGCAAAAAATAACTTTTCTGTCGCTTTGAAGTTTACAGTGCCAAATGTAACTGTTTCATATGTATCTGGAACTTGATTTTCTCTATGTTCCATTCATTTGATCTAGCGATGCGTTAGAATGTTTGCTTATCAAAAATTCCGTATACACAACACATACCTGCATCTATTCTCAAAGTGAATGCATACAATAACTGTTTAGTATGTTTGTGCTTAAAAATAAAAGGTATAAGACATGAAAATTTTGAAACATTTTGGCGTACTAAATTTTGTTCGTAAAATTATTTGATTGTTTTATTGCAAGGTCATTTGATAAGAATTTTAATTATATATATAAATACTGATCGGCTCCTATGTTTGTGATAGGACTATCATTGCTATTACTATTTCTTCTAATCGGATCGAACTTGTCTAATTCTATACGGTGATTATATCAGGGTTGGTTAGCTGATATCAACCACGTGGTATAAAAGATAATTATCGTGGACGTACACTGCTTAGTTCTGATAAAATATACATAAATCTTATAAGACCGAGAACTGTGGTAGATACATTCGTATGTGTCATTTTTTATTTTTACTATTCAACAACTCCAGTGTTATTTTATTAATTAAAAATGATCATGATTACAGGTAGATGTGGATCTATACGTAGCAGCATGAGATTATGAAGATTTCATGCCAATAAGGCATTTTAGATTACAACAGATTGAGAAAGTTGTAAGTTGTACGAAATGAAACAGCACTGCAGGAGATGAGTACGATTCTGCAAGTTCGTGATCATTAACCAAGTAGCTGTAATGATGGCATTTATAATTAGTACTAATTAGTACATCTAACGAAAAGTCTTGCTGAAATGTATTTTCTCTTATTATGCTTAAAGAAGTATTCCGACTTTCCCGTTATTTGCTTCAGAAACTTTTTTAAATAATTTAAAAGTCTTTTCAAAAGGTTCTTAATTTATCAAGGAATTAAATAAATAGAGATGAGGATTATTCTACATTGGGTGGATAAATATTATCTATAATATAAGATTCGAAGTATATTTTAATCTTCCATAGTGTTTAGGATAGATATGGAGGTAGACAGCCCACAAGGATTGATGCCTACCCTCGTTTATTTCCTATACGCTACACACTTGTAATTTGCATATTTAGACACACAGATAAAAAATTGACCTATCATTACATTAATTGTGTATTTATAACATTTATAAGGTGAGCCCACCATTTCTTTTTAATTACAGTTTGGATCCTCATAATAAGGGTTTAAAGATATTTTATGAAGAGCTTGGATGGGAACGTTATTTTATTAGAAAACAAAGAGGATGGGTAAAAAATAACATTCATTAAAATATTATTTAAATTCATGATTTTTACCTAATATCGATAGGCCATCTATCCTATGCCTTATTCTGTGTCCAAGATTAGATACCCTAGTGGTAAATGAGGATAGTTGCCCCTAGCTACCTACTGTACCGACCTCCAAAAAAACTAAGTCTTTGTTTCCTTTTTATCTATATATAATATAATAATATATATATTTGCAATTTGTAATGTAATTAAATTCTTCAGATCATATTTATTCATATATATTATTTATAATGCATTTATATAGGTCACGTATGTTCGCATGTATAAGCATTTATCTCATGGTGTGGACATCTATCCTTAAAAATGATAAAAATTAAAAAGTATAATTTTTCTCAAAATAATAGCTTAACAGAACTGCCATTTATTTTTTATGGCAATTATTCATTTATATCCATTTTTCCATCTACTTAGATTTTAGCACAAATGACTGTGTACTTTATTTTCCTTAGTTAGTGCATTTATCCTATTTTTATTTTAATTAAATATTATCTAGGTTTGAATAACTTTTCGAGATTGAATTAGATGTAATCGTGCTTCAAATTAAACTAGTGAACCATAACTATTGGTATTTCTAGCGGAATAGATCAATGGTATGAGAATAAGTGTAATGTGATCCATTCTACCGTAGCAAAATATCCCATTGCTCATGATATTTTGCTAAAGGTAATGAATGGTTTCCCATTGATTTCCATTGACTTACCACGCATTATACTTGATAAAACACCATTAATAATGGAGCATTTTGCTAGGGGTTTATTCATATATTTTTTATCATTTTAAATTAATTTCTACAACGTTATATTTGCAATGCTTTTAAATGTATTGTATGACTGACACTGCTCAAGTAGTACATTAGAGGAGAAGAACTTTCGTTTAGAACATAATTATACTCCGTTTTGAGAAATGGGTCAAATTATATTTAAAAATTTGTATATAGTTGTAGTCAAAAGCAGTTTCATAAAAATTCGCTAAAAATCATTTCTTAACCATTTTAATAAATATCTGCAGTAATAAATTTTATAATTATCTCTATAATACTTGAATAATTATCATTTGCGTGGAACATCTCTGATCAATAATTATCTTTGGGTATAATACGCGTTTATATTTGCTGCAATATTAAGATTAGTAATTTGAACTTAGCTGATAGGAAATGTTCGTGTAACAAAGATGTTGTAAAAAAATTAATTTTTTTTCTTTCCACTTTTACTGAATATTATTCTTTCATCGTTTAACATGTAAATGTGATTCGCATTGATTGTTGTCAAATTCTTTTTCCATATAATTACAGTTTATTGCAACGAGGGAGATGATATCGCATATATACATAATGCTGATTTTGTGCAAATTTCAAAGAAAAAGATCTGCTGAAAGCAGAGCAGTAGTTTCGCTATTTGTTATAAATTTCACTCCTAATTGAAATATCGATGTAAACAGGTTCGCCTTGAGGCATGACTGCGTGAGTCATGCACCCTTATCGTATACATTTGCTGTGGCAAACAAATTTAATCTAGTGGATATGCAGTTTTGTAACTAGAAGCGCTGAGCATCTGCAAATGTTAATATTTTATCTGTATTCGGAACTTGATACTTTCGGTATGTCTAACCTTTGCTCCGTACTCGTGGATGATATGTATGAGCACAATTTCCAACAGTATCGATTCATTGAAAAATAAGGGTCGTTGGATCGCCACTTATCTGTCTGAAAACTAAAAAACTTTGTTAGGTAGGAGAAGCAAAGGACGAAGGTTGAGCTTTTCGTGTCAGCCGCGCTTCGTACGTCAGGCTAACAAAATCTCTGCAGGACATGAATGATATATTCGTAGGATTTACGTATACTTTTTCTATTGGTAAATGAAATTTTATTCTCCAGTAAAAACAGGATTCTCGAGTATTTTTAATGATGTTTTCATGGGTTTCGACAAAAAACTCAATATTTTGTTTAGCTTAACGTGTCTCAAAAATCAACAGAAGAAGTGTTGCGATCTCTGCGGCCCCAATATATTGAAAAAATACTTCAACGAGTCGATCATTTTTATACATTGTGTGTTTTTGTACTATATGATATTTATTTTTTAGGCTACTAAGTCTTACGTGCAATGTAATATTTTAATCTGCAATCCTCATGAATTATGCTATCGTTCCAGATTCTCTGTGCAGCAGAAACATGTAGAGGTTTTATTGCATTGCGAGAAATGTGACTCACACAAAAATACATGTTACATGCCTCTACAGTTAACTTCATGGCTTATTTGGAAGAGAACAGTAAACAGTCTGCTTTTCCAAACTGTCCCAATAAACAGTTACTATATTCATAAAATGGATGAATGGAGGAAGAAATTAAATAAGTGAACGCATGCTCAGTATCTAACCTTCGTTCAGAGTGTCTTACCAGTTCAACTAAAAATAAATTCTATCTTAGAAAGCATGCAGCATCTGTGTGAAATGTTTTCTTTGATCGTCGTTACGTATCTATATTGTGCATAAAAATCAAAGGATGACACGAATAAAAATGATCTTTATTGCAATTTAGATCAATGAAAGGAATATACTGATATATAGCCATAATAAAATAACCAATATTACGTTAAGCTCTGCTCAAATGAGGTGTCGCAGGTATACCAACTGCAAAGCAGTAATGGGAACAGGCACAAAATTTAATTAAGAGTTCCGGTCGAGTCTCGTATCAAGTATTATAACTTGAATGAAGCTCAATCTACTCTGTGTACTGCTAGCTAGCAACTAGTTACTTCAGATGGGAAAGTCAAATAGCTCATAAAGAACGCTTTCAGGACAAAGTTACATCGGCAGACCTCCTACAATTTAACTATTCTAAACTGATTAAGTTTGAAAGAGAAAAATCCATCTGTAGAACAAGTTACAAGGTTTTTAAATTTAAAGAAAAAAAAATTTTTTTTACCTTCATCATCATTGCCGGCTTTACAGACTCCTATTTTTGGACCACTAGTTGTAAGTACGTGACACTGATTTCTTTTTAAATGACGAGAAATACATTATCTTCGTGTTAGAAAGTGTCGTTGATTGTGCGTAAGAGAAGGATTTAATAAAATCATCATTATCATCTCAGAAACTAGTGATAAGGGATTCATTAGCTTCCTATGTGATTATAAGGACATTTGTCATCAGTTTCTTCTTTTCTGTTGTGATAAGAATTCTTGGAAATTATTTTTAAGTACTACAGTACTCAATCTACAAGACACTGATTGATTTAGTATATCTACGTGGACGTTACGCGTGTAGGAGAGGAGGCTTGATATCTCCCACGGCTGATCAGGAATTGACCATTTATCGTTGTATACGCATTTTCAAAGATATTTGCCAACTTTAATACAATATTTATATGTTAAATCTTATGTATTGCACTAAAATTAAATAACGTACATTCACACCAATAAAGTAACAATTTAATACAGTTATGGTGTCAGGTGATACATCTTTCATGGAATGATACTTATGTTAGCACCAACTATTGATTTCATTGTGAAATGAAAGTGAGCAGTTGAAATCTTCTTTTACAGATATTTCATGAACGAGTGGACCGATTGGCTTGATACTTGACTTAAATAAAAAATAATTATCCCTGGAATAGAAATAGTTACGTTAATACGTACTTGGCGCAAAATGCTACCGAGTCTTTTGATACGAAATTGCACTGTAGCCTTGAAATAATGATATCCGGATTTATATCGACCTACATATTTTAAATTTACTTAGTTATTGTGCCCGCTCCTTCTACTGATTTTATTGTATAGATACAAACAGATTGTAATTTCGACGAAGAGCAGTAAGTCAATGAAAAATTTAAAGAGCAGAAAACAAATAAATGTTCGTATGCTCTATTCATAAGTACATTTATATCTTATACTGTCTTGCCAGTTATTTTTGATTCTCTCACACTTTCTAGCGATTCGATTTTACGCGCATTGCTCAACGTGACCGATATTCAATGTGAAATTTATACTTTCTCTTCTAAGGAGCGTCGTCACATTCCCGAGAGTAGGAAAGGTGGACGAGAGATGCTAATGAATGACTTTTCCGTCTTTTTTTTGTATATCTATGTTTTTTATTTTTATTCGTAAAGAATTAAATTTTCAGTTGTGAATCTAGATCACATGTCCAGAAATACGAATGGGAGTACATGTTATACGGTAATATATATACGAAGCAAGTTTTGTAAGAAACAAGTTTATCTTAAGTATAATTAAATGAAAATGAGGGTGTGGTAAATTGAAATAAATTACAGAGAAACGAACATTATAAATGGTTGTAAAATTATGTTATTTGCCCATAAAATATGAATAATTAATCGTACTGTGCCTACTCCCGCCAAGAAAATTTTATAATAAGCGAATGCTATTTTAATGGTAAAATAATTCACTGCACAAATATACTCAACCAGGCAATTTTAAACTCCCTAACTCCGGCTGAACAAGTATCGAGAAATGCTTATTAGAAATCTGTAAGTATCTATATCCTTTCGTTTTGAATGAAAAAATTTGATAAAGCGAAAAATCAAGAGTATCATTTGAATCAGCAATGCTTTAGGTCTATGTAGGTTATTTTATACTTTGTGAGTGGTGTATTATAACGGTACATTGAAAAGTCAAAATCAATTGCTATGAATCAAAGTATACAAGATTAATGAAATAACACAGCAGGGAACAGCATATGCGGCTAATTTCCTTCTTTCGTCCAATATAATCATTTCGAAGTCGACATATATTATATTGTAAGTATAGATATAGAAACGCATGTACGCATTGCATATATCTATGTCATGCGACACGAAAGAACACACATGTATACATATATATTGTTGAGATCCACACGTTAGAAATAAAGTTCGATAATACCGTTAGTTAGCGGTACAGGGGATTCCTCACTACCGTCCTGTAGAAATATTATGCCGGTATTATGAATCCGGAAGTTGTGGTACAGAGGTTGATTTTCGTTGCGAGATTCAGGATTCTCTGACGTGTGCTCTGAACTACCTGAAATTTCGAAAACCTTCGTGCAACGTCATAGTTCAACGCACGTGTAAATCAAGTGACATTATTTGTACTGGACTTCGGTAGAATTTGCTTTACTCTAATTCCATTTTCCGGTGATTCGCTGCGTGCAGTATCAAGTTTGCATCTGCAGATGGCTTCAGCTGCATATCACAGCCCTATGTTGTTAACCTTAAGAGGATTGGAACTTTTTAGGTTAAAAATGGATTGTGTCATTTATAAGAACGTAATAATAAATTCTCATGGAAACGTAGTGCACGCAGATATTTCTAAACTGTACTGCTACTTGCATGAATTTTTTTTGCGGCATATTTGGAAAATAAATGAATGAGATGCGTGCAATTTTTTGAGATGAAAGATGCTCGTGCCAAAACTTTGCATGCGTATCTTCAGTTCGATAAAGATAATGCACCGAGTACGTGTAATTTATGGATTTAGTAATTGTGAATTTCAGATGACTGTTGAAACTTTCTAGTCCTCGTGAATTGTTTTGTCATCATCTCCACTGCCACCTCCTATAGAACGTCAATCCTAACTTCTGATTCGTCACCTTTAATATTAAACAGCGAAGTACGCTTATTCTAAATCAACCTGTATATTAATGTAGAATTTGACATGATTACTAGTCACTATTAAAATAATAAAAAAATATCAGTCAGGCTCAATAGACCTCTGAGAATCTCAAGTTGTCCCTTAATCTATTGATGCATACATTTCCCTATTTCCTCGATTTGCATGTAAATCAATTTCCACGAGTTTTAGAAGTCGCCGATTTCGAATTTAAAGTTTAAAAATTGCCAACTTAAAAACGGCGTTTTCAATATTCTGCACCTAAATCAAAAAATGTATGAGAGTACCTGCAAATTTGGTACTTTATCTTTTTGAGCAGCTATCAACCAAAAAATTGCTAGATTCACCATGGTAAAACTATGGTAAAACCATGGAATCCACAATATTGAACCAGGCAACTTTAACTCCAGACCCGATACCAGCGACCTAAAAAAGCGCCTAGGAGTGGATTCTTTGCTTACCAGGTTTATTGATTAGTCAATACTAAATTAATTTTGAAACGTATGAATTTTAGCATTTTATTTGTTATCGAGATTTCGATGTTCATTATTATTACTGTATGTACATTTTAATTGATGACTTGGGAAGAAATATTAATAAAAAGTTTGTTACCTAAGTACGTTATGCACGTTGTTAAAAAAAATAAAAATTCGATTTAACATGATTGTTACACTTTATCGAACTTTAAAGGTTAAAAGTTACCAAAGCAGAGACGAAGACTAACAATAAATTAATTTCTCGGGCGTTTCCGAGCAGTGCGTTGCCTTGCGCAGTTATATCTTCGGGATGGAGATGATTTTATTTTAGTTTTGATACCGCAATAGATTGCACGGTGTTGTATAATATCGTGTTTCCAAATTGAACAAAAAAAATTAAGACTCCAGAAAGAATATTAGCATTGCACGTTACGAGATGTGAAAACTTTCTTAATAAAAGAATTATTCGATTGCGCAAAACTTTTGAATATTTAAGATAACACGTTTCTCATAAGGAAACTTGTAGAAATAGAGAACTCCCTTTAAGTAAAACTTTTCATAATCATAAGCAATGTATGTATTATATGGAACCAAGGGTTTTGCTGTATAAAATGCGTGGAACTAAATTGAATTTGACAGTAGAAGGATAGTGAAACGACGAAGGGAAGAAGACAGAGGGATTGTTGGAATGGAAAAATGAAGGTAGCAGAAACGAAAGACGCGTATAATAACAAAGGGAAGGTAGTAAGCAAGGTAGCCCCC
>JARPRH010007303.1:0-14182 GCA_031763665.1 Calameuta haemorrhoidalis
ATTATTTATAGCCCTTAGCTTCCCTTCCGAGTGACTAGCCCTGCGATGTCTAACTTGGGAATGAGTTCCACTGGTGCCTGCATAATTTCCATCATCCTGCCGTTTATGCTTCTCCAACTGAACAGTCATAAATCTAGGATTCGGGCCATCCAAACATTCGCAACTCAAAGTAGCATCCAACTCGCCCAGATAAGGCGCCGGAATAAGTAAGCTTTCAGTAGACTTGGTCGGTTGAAAGTGCCTGCTCGACGTTGACGAATAAACTCCGGAAGCTCCGGTTCTCCTCTGAGTAGTACCAGTTGGAGTTTTAGCACGGCCATGGGGATTTTTCGGCGGTCGTTCGGCACTGTGAGTCTTGATAGCTCCAGTATCTAAATATCCATATCCAAATCCATATCCACCGAATGCCTTAGTCGTTAAATTATCCCAAGATTTAGGCTTTGCGTATTGAAGACAGGGTGGTGGTCGTTGATGAACGTTTGGGTCCCAATACAAGGTGTCTGTGCTCAGTGAGGTAGAGCAGGACGCGACGCTATCGGCAGCCGTAGAGATGTCGCTACTAGTAATAGAATGCAAACTGTGTCCAGATGCTCGTGGACAACTGTGCGTACCATGTTGTTGCTCCCGTTGTTGCTCCCGTTGAGCCTGGATATGATGATGTTGAAGCTGATGCTGTTGCTTCGACTGCTGCTGCTGTTGCTGCTGAAAATTTTGCTCGTTACGAGCACGACGTTGCTTCTCTCTGCGTCTTCTGCTGGGTACGCAATTAGGATCACAGCAAGGACTTGCAAGATCATAAGCTTCTAAACTACCGCCGTCGGCTGCAGGCTCCCTTTGACGACTAGCACTGGAGATACAAGCCACGCATAGACTGTTGTTCGAGGTTGGATGAAGAGTTTGCGCGTCGCTGCTAATAACGCAAGCTTGTTGTCCTGATTTGTGTGACTTTGTTTTAGCCGGTGTCGCCATTCCGTTTGCTTGATGATAACTGTGTCTAGAGGACGTAGGTACTTCGCTGGATGTCTTCGAGAGGAAGTGATGATGATCGCTACGAGACCTGGGTGGACCTACAGCTACCAAGCAAGCAGCACTTCGAGGAATGAGACATGGTCGACCATCGGCATACTGAAATAGAAAATAAAACCCATTCTAGAATGACTGGCCTGTGTCGTTCCCCCAATAAATCTAGACTACTCAGTAGCTTCAGCCAATCAAATAAATTCTTCACGCGTGTAAACGTCGTTAGCAACCGCTGGACAAACTCTGACTTCGGATCGGATCTCAAATAGATTTTGCTACAGCGACTTTACATATATCTATGATTACCACGCTATACAGGAGAAGATGTTCCGTGGACGTTGCAGGTCGACAGCACTGAACTGCTGCAGAGGTGAAGCTGGACGACGGCGACGGTTGACTAGGATTACTCATAACAATACTATTAGGCGTTCTCTTTCTTGCTGGTAGCGAATGAGTCTTCCATCGACCCATTAAAATAGATCGTTCCCGTTCGCATAATCGTTCCAATTCGCCTAAACGCGACTGCAAAGCTCGCTGAAGTTCTATGTACCGCATATGAAGTTCCACCTGGAACAAGGACGATAGATGGTAAAAAAAATAATTCTTCAGGTAAATAATAAGTAAATAAATTATAAAGCAAGCTTACCTTCCTCACGCAATCCTCAAACGACACTACCATTCGCATTCTGGCATCGCAGTTCTTTATAAAATTCACCAGGGTCTTGTGATCGGCTCTGTCCATTTCGTGTCCATTTATCGACAGTATCACTTCGCCCTCTCGCATACCAGCCTTAAATGCAGGTCCATCGTATTCGACGTAATCAACGTAGGTGACCATCTCAATTTCCTGCTCTCGCTTGTAGTGTATTCCATAGCTCTGAAATTTTGTCCAGAAGTTACGCCAAGTGACTTGTCCTCGCGCGTTCGGTAAAACGATGAAATCAGCCGGTTTTCGATTTCAACTAACCTGTAAGGTGAAACCGTACGTGCCATTCTTCTTTTCCACGATGATGGTGCGTCTTCTTCTGTCTTCATCCGCTCGTGACACACGATCCGACTTTGATCTCTCGAGAACGGCCTGCGAGACAGATAGAAACATTATTTACGTCTCTGTCCTGCGTATCGAATAAAAGACTAGTTACTTGTACGAGCTAATCAGAATTTCTACGAATTTGCATTGCTCGTCGAGTGAGCGTAGTCACTTTAAAATGCTTATTTTTAATAATTCCTCAATCCGCGAATTCCTTTCTCTCTGCAATCACTGTCATAGATACGAGTAACTATATTAGTCTTATACAGAAATAATCTGTGTGGTACAAGGACTGTATACGGACCAAGAATTTTTCTGTCGAACAACACTGCCGGTTCAGTTTCGATCTTCCATGTGTTTATGTGCGTCCAAGTACAATATATGACATCACCGTTGTCCTAGGACAATTCCTAATGTACCGTGTTTCGGATTAGGAGTTTGGTACGAATTAACTGGAGAATATTCCTGAACGAGTGGAACGTGGAATTTAAATGTTAAAAAAGATAACCTACATAAGCGAAACATGTGCGCTCTGCTTGAAGCCGCGTGTATGACAAGAACTAATAAAAGAAATGAGGCTTTAACGTCCCTGCAGTTATTACGACGAAGAAAATTAATCTTCTCGGCTCAGTCCTGTGTCCGATAGCGTATAAAATGCTAAATGACTTATCGTTAAGCGTCTTGTAAACCTGCCTTGCAGTGCGATGTAGTCGTGCCAGTGTTATATATTTACATGAGTATTCGCAATAGTACATACTATACTATATATATATATATATATATGCATCAATCAAAGCAGTTGGTGTCTTCCTTTGGATTACACACGAAAACATAATGCAAGTGTCACGCGTAATGAGTTAATTAAAAGAATAAGAAAAAAAAATAATAATAAAATAGAAAAAAAAATAGTCTCTAATTAAATTTCTTTTTCGTAGCAGTGCGCTGGTATATATAAATAATATCAATGACACTAGCAAATTTGGTGTAGGTGCACGATAGAGTTATCATGGATAATTATATCGAGTGATGCAACTTTAATGAGGTTCACTAAGGGTGAGAGAGATAAAAGAGACTGTACGAACGGTCGAAGGTATCGAAATTTTTTTTTTTTAATTTTCAAAAGCAATCGTATTATTCAGAGTGATTTTGTAACATTACGCATTCGACTATTGCACTCCAGTCGTCCTCGTCGCTGTTATCGATGCCGGTTCGGTGCGTGGCAACAGCTTCTGAATTTTGGGGTGAGCTGTTCATCACGACGATCACTTCTTTCCAACCCCAACTGGGTCGTCAGATATATTGTTACGATAACCAAGCACTTGCGCCCATCTTGCGAGCAGCACAGATCAGCCAAAGAATAACTACGGTTTGTGATAAGAAAACGTAAAGCTACATTATTGTCATTTTAGTCCCGTTGTGTTTCTTGCACGCAGGCGCGACAATATCTGACTGCTACCCCGTGCGACAGGGGTAGAGCAGCACAGGGATAGACAGCAGGAAAGAGTCGGCGCACTGCAGGACATCCCTTCTGCGCCTGATCCCACCTACGTCATGGGTTTTGGCGTCCGGTGAATGCCCCGAACGAGAATAACGCTGTAAATCGTCTGAAGTTAGTACTTTTTTTTTTACTCCCAAAATTATTTTTGTAGTCACCGACGAAATCGTAGGAGTAGGGAGACTCGATGGGCTAAACTTTTCGAAGATTTTTGCAACCGTATCCACGTGCAACGTGTTACCGACGCGAGAATGAATATGGCGAGGACGTGGTGCAGGGTGATTTTATTGTTTGAGTAAATTTGAAAAATTTCGATACAATTAAATTTTGAAAATTTTACTACTTCTTCTTGGCTGACTTTTTAAGTTTCTTCTCCTTGACCGGTGCTGCCTCTGTTGGCTCTTCTTGTATCTTTAATTTTGGTAACGGTGGAGGCTTTGGTTTCGCTACTGGCACGTGTCTGTTATTAAATTGTTGATAATTTTTATTTGAATTACCATAAGGCAATAGAATTCTTTACTTGATGCACAATTGAATATCTTGTATCGCTTTTCCTTCCGTTATATTGATCCAAACGTTCGATTGGGTCTTTGGTCTCAGGTGGAGTCCCTTCGACACGCAGCAGGTCTTGTCTTCCAAAGCTTCTTCAGCTTTGAGCTTCTTGTCCCAGTCTTCTTCCCATTTACGAAGACGTTCCTCTTCTGTGGCTTTGACTTTGGCAGCGTTCTCTTTATCGATTTTCTCTTTATTCTCGTCGCTTATCTTTTTCTTGGTAGCTTTCTTGACCTTTTTATTAACGCTCTTGACCATCCTTCGTGTTATCGATTCTAACTTTGGGATCGTTATCGATTACTGTTCCTGGCAGTTTCAAGTGCAGCCGTGTAATTTTCTCGATTGATTTTCAATAACTAATTGAATAATTGATTCCTCTCGTTGAACCGTCACGACTACGCATTTGGACGCGATAACAGATAGGTTATTACAATGTTAAAATATCTGACAGAATCACTCGAATCTATATTAAAAATTAATATTTCGTAATATTTTTAAATAATTGCAAACTTAACGTCCGCGTTGAAAATTGAAATTGACTTGATTCTAGTGCAAGTGTAATTACGAGAAAAATTTTGAATAGATTAAAAAATATTTTGCGATATTACTTTTCACGAAAATTGAACGAAATGTTCGTTAAACAAAATGCGACTAATTTATACATTTATAATTTGACAGATCGAAGAGACAGTTGTCACTCGATGCCATTTTGATTGTTAATAATTTTTAAATAATTTCATATACATATGTACATCAAGATAAGGCAATAGTGTTTTTTTTTTTTTTTTTTAAGAATATATCAGTGATCAGAATCGTAGTATTATTTTTTTATACAGTTACAGCCCTTTTCCTCCTTAAGAATACAACCGCACTTGCGATAGGCAGGTTCCGCTGGAAGAGCGTTAAAGCTTTGAGGAAACTTAGGAGAAGAATTAGGCATGCAATGTGACGTATGTGGAACGGATCCAGCTGGATGATTAAACGGCGATGAAGTTGGTAGAGAAGATGGAAGTCCAGGTGGCACTGGCGGCAGTGAACAACAGGGTGAAGGAAGCTGTCCAGATACCGGATGTGACTGTGCCAAAGGACAACATGGTCTAGGACTATAAGCAGGTGATTTATACGTAGCCGATGATGTTGGAAGTGGTCCAGGTGATTGTCTTCGTTGGGAAGCGCAGCAGGTACGTGGAGAAGCTTCGCCGGAAGCACCGGGTCCTGCAAGACTCTCTTTCAAACATGGGCACTGAAGTGTCTTTTTGATATGAGCGTCCGAAGAAATTCTTTTGCACTGAAATACAGGACTGTCCTCTACTCCCTTGAAGAGATAAGGTTTCTTGTTATGCGGTATTTGAAATTGCGTGACGATTTTTTTGCCAAAACAAGAAACGCGAATAAAGGCTGTCACTTCGCCGACGTTCTGTCCAGTCGCCGTCCTTATTCGAAAAGTCTCCTTCATCGTCCTGGAAGCATTGCCAGACTTGAAAGTATGTCTGTTCAGTAATACGTTAAAGAGGTCCTTGGTTTCTATTTGATGAGTCCCAATCAGCATGACGTCCGGCAGGACACCAGGGGGCAGCTTCTTGTAGACCGACATAGTCACAGGGAACGAGTGTAAGGGTTTCTCCACCACGACGGACGGCAATGCGAAAAGGCAGGATTTTCCTTTCTTGAATAGCTGAGTGTCGCCCCCGACGCACATGCAGCCTTGGGTCGAAGCTTCTTGGCAAATGTCGATAGGTGGTAGGTTAAGTATCTAGAGAACAAGATACGTACTTTTAATCACAGTTTCTTATCCGTACACACACGCGTGGCTAAAATAAGGACGAAATACTTGGAAGGACACGCATGTGGTAACTGGAAGCATTTCCTCGTGCATTGCACGTACGGAAGGCACGTTAACGCGATCTACCAGAAACTCCATTAGAAAGAGTTGCTGTTCGGCACCCTCCATTGTTCCTCAAAAACGTTTGTCCCTTGACTCCCTTTTTACGGACCACACCTTTTGGATTGATCTGGCAAATCCAATTCACTCGCAAATTTCAATATTCATTTTTGATTGATAAAAGTGACGAAATTTTGACGTTACCAAAAAAAAAAAAGAAACGAACTCGCTTCACACCGAATGTATAACCGCACTTATTATTATTTTCTACCGAGTAGTCATTGATCGTTCAATTAATTGCAGTCACGATACGGATTAATCAGACACAATAAGCATTAAAACACACAGTGAACTCGTTTAATGTCAATTCGTGTACAAGACTGGAAAATCAAGATGATTTACGTCACAGTCGTTGATTTTATTTCTTTTTCTTGTCGCCCTTCTTCCCTTTACCTTTGCCACCTTTGCCCTTGCTCTTGTCATCCTCTTCCGTTTGAACCTCCCTGGTTTCGTATCTGATAGGCGGTCTTCTTTCCGGTCCCTTAGGTGTCCTCATCTCAAGCTGAATGTCAGATTTCTCACCGTCCCCAACGAGACCCTTTTTCCCTATGCGTAAGACAAAGACGTCATGTTCCGGATCTGCCGGATGCTTTGGTCCAGTAGCCTCAGCCTCCGAAGTCACAGTTACAGTAGGTTGCTTAATTTGGCCATCCTCGGTTTCCTGGTCCAAGAGGCCAGAGACTTTAAGTACCACGGCTTTGCCACAAGGCTGAGGGGGACCACGACTGGACTGTATGGGTACATTTTTCTCAGCCTTGACACACGGATCATCTTCCAGAGCCTTGGGTACGGATTTCACAGCTGGACATACTGGTGCAACAGGCGTGGGTATTTTTTCTACTGCACCCTTGCTTCGTCCACAAGGGATGCACCGATGCCTTGGTGGTAGACAAATGGGACAGACGTGTTCCTGTGTGACGTCATCGTTAGAATCTTTGCAGACATCCAAATCGTCGGAATCTATTAACCTGCACTTGTACGTAGGAGCCTTTTCAATGCTTTCGTCGCCCTTGAAGACAAAGGATGACGTCCTTTCGCGTCCGATCGGCGGTGCGTCGAATTCCGTTATTATCGTCTGTCCAAAGGCCGACAACCTTACATAAAGTAAAATCGTACCTACGTCTTCCCCTTGAAAATTCAAAGCTATCTCGTCCTCGTATGTTCTAGGCGTTGGAATCCTGCTGGTCCAACATTGCTGCATCTCCCTCTTGAGTTTCTGAAACTGCTCGCTCAGGTCGATCGTACCTTTCCCTACGAGTATATCAGGTTTTATGTCGTCTGGCATTTTTTTCTGCACGATCAGCTGGATCTTGAATTCCGAGATATCATTTATCACCACGTGCTCGGCAATCGCGAACATAACCGATCGACCCGAGTAGAAATATTCTACGTCATCCGCAATTCCTGCCTGAGGCTCGAACATCGGATCAACCGGTGTCACTTGTATGTCCTCGTCCTTGAATTCGAGAAACTGAAAACAGACGCTCGTTGGTACAAAGAACATCTGGTTCAGCTTAGCCAGTCTTTCGCCGGTAACGTGATGCACGAAGAATTCCAGCAGGAAAAGATACTGCTCCTTCAGTTTTGCCGCTGGCTGATCTCTCCTACCGAACGCTGTGCTGGATTTTAACTGCGGCATTATTGATATTAAACTTGTGAATTTCCTTGAAAGAACGAGGGTTTTACATAACCACGGTTTCATAGATAACCAAACTTTGTTCACTTGGAATTCAGATCGCACGATTATTCCCGCCATCTGGATGCACGCTCGTTCAGTATCGAACTCTCTGTTTTACCGACCGAGCCAATTCGTCACGTCGCAAGGATAACCGAATATCGTTCAAAGATACGAGTCGTTTTGTCCAACTATAATCTACGTTTACTGGACCGAGGGTGACAGAAATTTTCTCTTTTGCTCTCGACAGTGAACAATTGAAGGGGAATTTTTTAAGGCTTTACAGTAGCTGTCATTAACGAACGCGGTTGACCATTCGGGTCAAGAGTCTTTGACCTAAGAAATTATCGTCCAGTGGAAATGTTTCATGTATGTATACCATGTCCGTGTATATCTTTAAACACGCTTATCCCGATTTTACGTTATTCGTAATGATATAAAAGTTACGGCTCGTCACTCCATAGAAAACTTAGTTTCCAGAGCCTGAACCTCTGGATTATTATTTGGATGACGTTTCGCCCAGTTTTTTGACCGACGGTGTAATCCTACGCGGAAAGCCGGGACCGGTTCGCAAATGCGTTGCCAAGCAACTACGTCCTATTAAGAGGAAAACCAGTAAGTCATTTTATACGCGGCACACAATGAGAAACATCTAGCTGTAATAATATTTTAAAAATGGAAGCGACTATCGTGTAATTAATGTAGTTAATTTTTTACGTTGGCTCCTACATGACACGTGTAGAAAATGGGATGACGCTGGTAATTTAGTCACTACTATGAAATCCTGAAATTATTTTTTAACGCGTAGACAGTACTTCCTAATTGGGGCTAGTCGTTCTAAAGAATTTCTGTTAAATTGTTCTTTTCCGCTAGCTCCAAGACATTCACGGGTATCGTCAGAATACGCGAGACTCGTTAAAGACATTTAAAAGCGCTATTATCCCCCTTGTTGAACCTTTTTACGATATCGGTGACCAGGGTGACCACTTTATCGATAACCACTATCGGTAACGTTAACGTAAGAGAAAACTCATCTTAGTTCCCAACTGATGTATATAGTTATAGTATCACGGTATAGATAAGAAAATCCAATAATATAAATCGCTTATCAATTTTAGGCAAATTCTAAATAATCCGGTATAGATAAGAAATTTCTTGACTAAAAATCGCTTATCAATTTTGTGCGAATCGTGGGTAATCCGAATTTAGGATTTGACTAGAGCAGCGTAAATGTATTATTTATCGTAGGCGATCCTGTTTTACCGATAAGGAAAGCGGACTCTCGTACAGTGGAAGGATGGGCAAACAAGGCAAGAAGCGGAAATGTTAATAAGTGCGGCGAAGATGCATGGGCTGTACAGGATATGACGAAATTATTTCCCGTGAGAAAATTTCAAAGTCACAAAAGTCATAGCAGTATGTATTTGCGATACGAGTAATTTGTGGATTAATGAAAATGTCAAAGGTCATTCGATTAAGTTCACCGGTGAATAAGAGATGATAAAAGTGAGGTGCTCCCGATTTCATTTCGGAAGAGTTCGTGACTCAATTAACAATCTAGTGGTTGGTTGAACTTAATGACCAAGTAGTATATTGATTACTTCCCATTGAAATTAATAAAAGTACATAAAGACCAGCCGAGTGATTCTAACGAACTGAATACCAGCTACATCGTAGGTGGTTAATAACGTCAATTAAGAATGTACATGCATATGTCCACGTGCATCTAAATTATAATTACGTCACGGGATTAGTTTGTCCTAAAAACAATAGACCGTGCAGTACACGTGAAAAGGCAATAATTAATAACTGTAACAATGAAATTAATAATTTCTTTATCCACAATTATAATTTTTCGAAAAATCGATCAGCCTTTAATTTCGTCAATATTTACGTTACGCATATCTTTTCATCTCGATATCCCGATAAGACTGATCGTTATAAATATTTTTTAGGCGGATTTTCAATTTTTCCACGAAGCAAGCAGTACGAGTACAGTTGCACGCATCGACGAAAGTGTAATTCGGATTTTGAAAATGAAGAAAATCTGAAATCCATAAAAATTGAGAAAATTCTAAATTTTTGTAGAAAAAGGAAAGACGATTATACTGAAAAACTTATCGCATCAATTACATCGGAAAAGGTCCAGATCGAAGATGAAAAATTTTCTGTACCAGATTCGCTGATTACAAGTCAGGTATAGAAACAGAATTAAATTGAAAAAGCTCTCCTGCTAAATATATACCCAGTGCTTAAGGGCGCTTGACTATTGACGAAGGTCGAGATCATAATCGGCATAGCAGATACGATCGATAACAGCAACTCACTCGTGTCACTCGTTTCACTGGTTTCACTGGTTTCACTGGTTTCACTCTTACTGGTTTTGCGCGACTGCACCAATGCATTTCAAGGTTAACTTTGCCTGTCGATCGCAATAGCTGAGATAATGAGATTGAACGAGACCTTCGTCATGCTATATCATTTCACCCATATATTACCCCGTGATGATATCTGCCTGTGTATTAAATTACAGTCTGCAGTAACACGTCACAATAATACGTCCGTTCTATGTAAATGAAAATAATTAACGTACAACGAACCGTGTCAGATTCTTAAATAATGATAAAATTTTAAGCTAGCAACGTCCACTTGCATTTTCTAGGTTATGGTCAAAATAAATCGAAGCAACCACAGATGCTATTTCGCTACGATTTATCAGCAGACATATAGGTTAGGATTGCCATATGGACTTTGTCGTTATCGTTGGCCCGTTGCTGCGATATATAATAGATGCATTTGATTGCACTGTAAACAACGCGCGTAAGAATTTTTGTAACGGAGATAAAAATCATGTTTTTTTTAAATAATGGCGTCTGCCTACGTCAGAACTATACGCGCTTAATAATTTCGTGAAACTAGTTGATCGCGTTGCTATGGATACGCGGAGAAATCAACGTGGATCGTAGGACTTCGTGAATTTGTAAATTCTGTTAATTAGAAGCTGCCTGAGAAAAAATATGTACAGTATCACAGGGAGAACGAGATAAGAGACGGGATTGATGTAGCGGATGATCCGGAGGTTGAAATCGGGGAAGAAATAAATTCGGGAATCGTGACATATGACTGCAAACGGTTACTCGGCAAACACGGTAAGTACCTCGTATAATATTGACATTTGAAAGATATGGAAATTTAAATGATGCAAGCTGTACAAAGTTGTTTAATGTTTGTTAAACAAATTGATCCTGTGACAGCTGTCAGGTGTTATCAGTTTATTACTCGATTTGAGCTAAATATAGTCAGGCGGGTTGTGTACTCGAAATCAAAAATAAAAATATTCGAAATTTAAGATTTACTGGTTAGGAGAGATCGAGCGATAATACTTTAAAGCAGGAAAGGCATTGTTGCGTAAAGCGAAAATCGACCGTGTGCCGAATGGAAATGAGGCGGAAACAATAGGCAAAAATTCAAGATGGCGTCCTTTGCGGAATGTCGTGGACGCACCGAGAGATAAGATGGAGCGAAGGGAGGAGATGCTGAATGTGTCGAAGCCTTACCTTCACGAGCTGAACAAGTGGTATTCGGAAAATAAGCCGAGTAAAATTTTCCCACGGGTGAGAGTAACGAACAATTAAAATATATAGTATAAAATTGTGAACGCCTACACTCGTGTAGAGTGTGGTAATTATCGTAGGAAAATTTGTGATACCAGTGAAGATAAAGTGACGAGTGGAGATGAAAGAATAATAATTTTTTATTTATTTCGTCACTTTTCCAGACATTGCAATATTAACCGAGCAATCTTACCGACCGGGCCACTTTTATCTTAAAATTTTACCCATGCGATTTTACCGATCGGTGAGTATGGATAAGCTGCGTAGCAAATTCGTACGAGTGCAAACGAAAACGTGCGACCGGTACTGATTCAGCTGTGAGTGTTCAATGGAATTTCAGGAATTTCACGAAGGACTGTACCTGCTCGAAATACTGTTAAAGCCGAAGTAATATTTGAAAACGTCTTTTCGAAGCTGTATTTTACCATTGTATCGGCAGACTAATATACAATAAACTGTTAACATTATTACCAACCATACGAGAGATAACGATCGCAAGCAATAAAGAAATAATTGCACTTACAATTATTCAATACGACCTCGATGTATTAGACTGAAGTTGACATTAGTCTCGTTAGATAGTAATATAGAATATCGAATGTCTGACCTGAATGAATCCTAATTACCGGGTAACAAATGTAAAAGGATCCACAAGCAGCTCGTGACATCATCCTAGCGAATTTCATCAGCCTACGGCGATCCGATCGCCTGCACCCGCATCCTTCTTCGCGCACCAGACTTCGTTTACTGTGCAGGAGTTTCGTTCACGTTTAGCTTGACCGTGCGAGCTCGAGCTCTGTCTGTTTCCAGGCAGCCATTTGGCAATTCGCAAATATAACGATCTTCCGTAACAGTTAAGGTAGCATGGTAGAGTTTGGTTGAAGTCGATTTAAGAGCCATATATAATTTGGTAAATTTCATAAAACAAATTAAAAGATATATTAAAACTGTGAATTTAATACTAGGAAATAATTATTATTATTATAAATAAATCATGACGATGCAAGCGCAAATATGCACCGTCATTTTTCCTCCAACGTTTACGAGTGGGAAAAAGAGGACGCGAAAGAGAGAGAGAGACAGTCGCCGCATGCGATTCATTTAACGGTAATTTCTGAATAAGTATACAGTAAATTTTTGTCTCAGTAAACGCTTCAGATATCAAGTTACGTATAGGTTAGCTTGCTAACTTTTGCAAAAATTAACTGCAATACATTTTTTCCTTGCCACTTTATTTTTTCCCAACTTTAATGATTAACGTCTCTTTAACTAGACGTCCAAGAAATTTTCTTTTGAGCCAGCAGACGCAGCTGATTCAGCATTTTCGTTCAGGCATTAAAACAAATATAGTATCAACTTTGCGGCAAAATTCTACCATACTACCTTAAATCCAGTTTGGGTCCAGCAAAGAAAGAAAGAAGCTTGAAAAAGGAAAAGTAACGGACCGAGCCAGAAATAACGTGCCTTTCGACCGTACGCCAGCGCCTCTAGCGGATGCCACGGTAAACGAAAGCGATGCTTCCGGGGCGTAAAGTTAGTTTATTCCCGCCGACTAAGCCAAGTTAATATAGCGCAGACACGCGCATTCACCGGTGCTCGTGCCAAGGAGTAAGACGTGCTGGTCGCGAGCGTCCGGATTCGTAAATTTCGTACAGGCCAATTCGAACGTGATAGTTACTAGTTATGAGTTAATGGTGCTCGAACAAAGTTTCCCCATTGTCAGCACATCATATATAAACAGGTACGCTGCTCATATTCGCTGTTAAAACTTTATCACTCGCTACCCTTTTTCATTGTCGACTGGTTTTCTATTAGTTTTATTTTTCTCCGATATCTCGTGTTTCCTTTGGTATCGGCACTTCGTAACAAATATATTTCTGGCGGTTGCTTACGCGCGCACGTATTACACTGCTCGACGAAAATTCAACGATCTTGAAAGCACGGACGCCCTTATAACTAATTCTATGTAAAATAGTCGCGTTTTAAACGTCGCAAGTTGCTTGGCGTGTTTCGTCAGTCTGATCGCGCCGACCACGTGGAGCCCTTAGCAGACGCGACTTGTATGGTTACAGATGGCGGCTTGAAGGTATGACCGTAGTTTGCATGATGTAATCCCGGCTTGGTATTTCGAGCAATTTGTCAGAGTAGACTATCGCGTTTATAAAGTCTAAGGCGCTAAAATCAAACGAATTGTGATCGATACATCGAGATAATAATGTGTTGCGCCTCGCGCGAAGTGTCCATATTTTAAAGAACGTCAAGTCCGTATATATATTTCACCCGATATAACTATCGGGTACTTCGAGGTTCGTGACGTGTGAAAGGCGAAACGCTCGATTTCAGAATGATGAGACTTCATCGATTCTTCACGTGGTAAATTATATCGGCTAGTACAATTTACGTCACTGCGTAAGGGCGGAGCTTGTTAAAAAAGTATTTTCCCGTGTTACATCATTTTTATCTGTCTCTCGCGCACGAGTTAATCACGAAAATTGTCCCTGTAGGTTTACTTGCTACAGTTTCCATTGATCAGAATTTTATTAGAAATCGCGTTAATGAGTTCACTATACGATCAGCTAGATTTGCAACTGCCAGGCGGGACTGGTCTAAATTGGAGTCAAACTATTTTGCCCGAATTCTTAGCACTCGGGCAACGAAAATACTTGCAAGCGTTTTTCGCAGTGTCGTAAAATTAGGATAACGTCGCGCACAATAGGATATCGAGTCCGAATGACCTGTGTGAAGTTAGCACAGCAGTTTTCGAATTTTTTATTTTTGACAATTTTGCTGAGTCTTTGTGATAACTCGTGCCGTTAATCCAAAGTCGGTAAGTATGAGGGTTTTTGAAAAAATT
>JARPRH010007336.1:0-14168 GCA_031763665.1 Calameuta haemorrhoidalis
GCCATTCTAAATCAATTTCTATGCAATCACTTGGGAAATTGCTTATACCATTATATGCCGTTTCATAGAAGATAAGAAAGAAAATGAAACTCTTCATAGTTGCTCTCTGATTTTTTTTCTCTCGATGATTCTCGACTATTTTCTTTCGACTTCGAATCTTAATAATGAAAAAGAGGTGACGCACAGTTTCGCACCTTTTTGAAGTTGGCACCTCATTATGTAACTTAAAAAATAAAAAAATTAGAGTTCTGCTTGTCACCCGATATTGACATCTTTACTCAGTATTAAGACATGCCTGGATATTAAGACTTCGAAATATCGCATAAGGAATGTTGCGTACAAAGGAATTGCACATGGCAGTTGCGTCATAAGTTGTTATACAGTTAGCTTTTCCTATACATCAAATTATTCGTATCATTAACGGTTAAAACATTAGGCCTGCTGAACGGCGTGATTAGCATTTCGATCGTCGCTCGCAGCGTTCAAAATGTTGGTAGTTATTTTTATCGTTCCTGGACATAATTTAGTCTGGATATTGCAAAGAGAATTATCATGAAATCTCTGGTAGGCGAATATCACCTAAACGCGACTGCCTTTTAGCGTTCTTTCTGCCGTTTGTAAATGTGTATTACGAAAACTATAACGCGACATCAAGAGATACGATAAAGTCTGGCGCCACCAAGCGCATGGCAAATTCCAATTCCACTTTTTCCTACTTTTTTTTTTCTGAATGTTCGCAATTTCAACTTTATTAGTTATATTTATTTTTTATAGGTATAATGTGTTTGATCGAACAAGCTAAAAAAAAACCTTATGATTTTTATTATCTCTCGTGGCACTCTGTGTTGATATTGCTTCGTTTCGTTTCTCTTGAACAAATAAACTCCACAGTCTATTCTGCAATGAAAAATAATTATAATTATTATTTTTTTTTTCATTTTCATTTTCCATTCACATTTCACACATCTACATAGCAATTACGCATATAGTGTAGGGCCTTACAAATCTATCCACAGTCCGTCCATAAGTAGAGTAGCTTTTGAAGGGGTCATCTCTCTGCGACCCTTAAGGTAAAGAAGTCCCCTAGACAGGAATGCAGTGTGCCAGTACCCATCGAATTTGATTATTGCAGTGACCAGTGTAGCATTATTTACCTTGATTGTTGCTTAAAAAAAAATTTAAGAAAAGACTCCTACTTGGAAGTCCTACTCGCGAAGTGTCGCACGAATAAATATGGCTGCTTGGAAGGCAACTTTCACATGACCTAGTATTGGGATTCGTTGCAATATTAGTTTTTTCCAATTAATCTGCGAAAAAAATGTTGACTGTTATTGTATAATGCCATTTACCATTTCACCAACGCAGCGCCACGTTACGAAACATGATTACCGCTTCTAAAAAAAAAAAAAAAAAGAAATAGCTTTTATAAACTGTTGTTCAATCAGACAATGTGTATACTCACATTGGGCATCCCTTTCTCTCCCTTCAATCGCGTTTCATGTCGCCATCTCATTGGTACCTCCTTTTACTACCAGATATCGCATATTAAATTCATATCTCGCATACTAACCCTTGATTGTATTTTTTATTTCAACCTGCGATTGTCTCTCTCGCATACGTGTCGTATCCTTGAAAGTAATAAATTATAACTAAAATCCTCTATCCGAAGTATAGTATGCCCAGATTTAACGTTAAAGCTGCTCGTTGAGATAGGTTCGGAACAAGGAAGAGACAGCTGAAGTTTTGGGTCCCGAGACAAATGACGGACACAGATGTTACTTTATGCTGCTAGCTGAGCCGTATGACTCCGATGCCTTCAGGGCCGCAGGGCCAAACAAGAGAATTCGAATCTTTTGCTGAACAATTATTTTCTAAAAGACGAGATAGGTACAGTGACGAAGCTCCTTATAAGTTTATAATGAAAAAGGTATACTGACACGCGCATTACTAAAGCCCGAATGATTTCTCAATCCATTTTAATATCAATGGTGACCTTTGCATCTGTAATAAGTTCTGAAAAAATTGTCTTCAAATACTGTACACAAAAGTCGTCGTCATCATTAATTCTCTCTGACAGGTACCAGGATACTTTTTCACGTTGGGGCATGTTCTATACTCGGCCGTTGGACTGTTCTGTTAGAACGTCAGGGAACAAAGGTGCGCTGCCAGGAAGAAAAAAAAAAGCGGACAGAACAATGTTGAGCATGCCACTCGGTGGCAGGGGCAGACGCGAGCGATTGAGCGATTTAACGATTCAAAAATGACATTGTAATAACTAGATTATGGGATTACGAATGCGGTTGCTCCTTTTTTTTTTTTAAATCTTTGACGTATTTAGCAGAGACTGAAATTTCCTGCAGGACGACGACAGACTGAACGATACATTTCGGATTTCGGAATACATGAAATACGGTAACTCGCAGGTTCCTGCTTTACGCTATTATTACACTAACGTATTTGATTTCTGTGATTATATTATCATTATAATCACAGAAATGAAATTCGTTATTTTCACGTTTCTCGTAGACTAGCAATGATTTCTGTTAATGTCTCTAACGTGCTCGGCAATGTCTGTCCTGTACGCATGAAACTTTCATTTGCGTTAACTGCACAGCCACCAATTGCCATCGCGCGAGGCCCCTGCTGTTGAATCTGACACTAACGGAAGGCTCGCGTGATGCGAACAATAAGTATATCGTGTGCGCTATTATTGTGGCATGAAAATTGTCGGGAATATTAAATAAACCGGTTGGCCAATAAAGCATTAAAACTCAACTAACCTAATGCATATCATTAGAGCTCGTCGTGCAGTACGCACTAAACACACATGCTTCGATGTGCCCCGAGAGTTCGCGAGCGCGAAACTTTCTTTACAACGTTCGACTCGAGTCAAAGCTTATCGGCAGTATAGGTAATAACACAACTCGTGAGATGAGCCTGGCAAAAGTTTTTTGAACTTCTTTCATTTGTTTTCTTTCCTGCCCGAATCTTCTGCTTCTTCTTGCTTTCTTTATTCTCCACATCCCTTCTCTTAGCCCCCCGCTCCACCCGCCCTCATTCCTTTCTTCCCTCTCTCTGTCTCTCGCTCTCTTGTGTCCTTGCGCGACAGATACTTCTAGCCTTTATGGCAACGCAGCTTCACGTTAGCAATGTGGCTTCTCCTTGCCATGTTATTGCTACCCCTTTGTTCCTTCTTCTTTAATTCTCTCTCAAGCTTGCTTCTCTTTATTCTTCCCTTCTTCTCTTCTTTCGCAGTTGGCCGCGGGAACGCTCGCTGATAAAACCCGACATTATCTACGCTGGGATAATATACGGTGGAGATACTCATGATTACTGTACCATCTTTCAGACATAAAGGTAGAAGAAATGTACTTATCGAATCGCGTCAGGACGAGGCACTGTTTTATTTTTTATTTTTTTTTTTATTTACGACCATCGAATTCAAAACTATATGCAATTCGGTTTTCTTCGTGATATCGCGGAGGGTTAATTCTGTCTTCTGGTCGCTCGAGACTTTATTGCCTCTTCGACGTCGAAAGACCGAGAGAACGCGCAGGCGCTATAAACTTGAATATTGCAAAGTAATACGAAGACAATAAAGTATAAGGAGACGAGAAAACGCTCAATCTTACTTTCTTGAAGTTGACCATTTTTCAGAACCAAGTTTTAACATGGGCAATATATTACCGTAAATCTCATTACTTCGTCCGCGTAATTCTTCATACTTGTTTTCACTTTCTCGAACAATATTCATCTTCGTTATCCTTTATTAGCTCATAGGTGAGGTATAGCTTTGTTGAGCCGAAACTGATGTATTTTTCACGATATAGAATTAAGTCAATGTCTCGATGAAAAATGATCTCAGTAGAACAAAGAGATTGCATATCTTGTGGCTCGATAAAAGGCTCACTTCCGAGTCCTGCAAATAATTCATTCGAATGCATCAAAGAAATAAAAGTCATTCCGCTGTGCTTCGGCGAGCACTGACGCGCTTAAGACAAGTGTAATCTAAACATTAATGTAGTCAAACAAGCCATTCCTTGAATATTCCATGAATGATTTATTTGAATTTTCAAGATCTTATTGGCAATCAGTATTCAATCCCGTTTTTCTAGGTAAATAAACCGCAAGATCCTGGTAACCTTATTGTTAGTATCTCGAAAGTCATTCTTTCTCTATATATTTTTGTGGATTCTTTCTTCGGTAGGATTGCGCAATATTCAATTTCCTTTTGATCATACAAACGTATAATAAAGTTGAATTGTCGGATATCGCATATGTATCCTTATTTATCTGCGTTTCATTCCGAATAAATTGATTGATCATTCGTTTCTCATATAATAATCCGTCTATTGCGTAAATCAAAAAGAGAAAACAAGCAAGAATCGACGAATGCAGGATGCGCGAGTCTGCTGGGAGCAGAAACAAAGGAGCGATCAGAAGACGAATAAGACATATAACGTTAGAAAGTGGGAGAGGTCATAGTTCCTAAGTGGCAGGGGTCGTGGGGCGATAGGGCGGCAGGGCGTCCCTTATCGCGGCGCGTTAAGCGAAATGAAAACGTTTCGGTTAACAGCTCATTTCCTTGGTGTTAATCGAAGCATAACGCATTGCCGGCCGGTTGAGTAATACGGCAGCATGATAAAGCAGGTTTTCACTTGTCAGACCGGATACACCCGGATTGCCATACTGGTGGTAGAAGGAAGAAAAATGTAGAGGGAAGACACTATTATCCGTGGCTTCGTGCAAAGTAAGAAAAATTGTGAGAATCGAACTGCTGATGCCTCATAGAAATACAGCATGACCCTTCATCACTGTCTCGGAGAAATTTCTTCATGCGAGACATAAATTATACAGATTTCGTTTTATTATTCGCATGCTGCTGCGAACATCGCTTTCTGATATCAACGTCCATCTATTAATTCTGATAATTAAAACGTTGCATAAGTAGCTCAGTTGTGTCTCCGTTGACTCTACGATCCTTGTACAACCCACTGGCATTTTGATTTATAATTCAGTCTTTCTGCAGTTGCTCGTTATTCATGATCATCTTTTATTAAAATACCTCTCTGTCGTGGCCTTTACATTGACGCGCTAGAAGATTCAACTGGCAAGTCGCAACGTAGAAAGGAGAAAAAGCTCTTTCTGCTCGCTTAAAGTTGCCTCGAAAGCGAGCGATGCTCTCGTACCCAAAATTTTGTTTTCCTTGAAAACCTTTTGGCGATCGGTAAAGTTTCTGCAGCGACAAGAAAATTGCACGTTATTTAATAGTTTTTAAAGGCGATTTTCAAGGTTATTTTAACGAGACAAACGCAAAGTTTATGAAAATAGTTCGATCCGCCTTTATATTCGACTTACGCTCGCCTATCCTTTCGAGCGAACGCAAAGTGCTTCGCTTTCATGCACGCGTGGAACAATAAGATAACGATGAAAGCTGCGAGGAATTTTGATTTTACCCACCCGGTATGTCTTTTCGTTGAGGCGTTACGTAACGCTGTGCAGCGGACACGGAGACCAGAAACCCGCCGTATCAGAAAGCTCTCGCGAAACCCGTTAACGCAGCCACCATTCACTCTCCCGTTAATCGCTTTGGTGCCATACCACGTTATTTATGATAATCACTGATCGATAACTCGTCCTATTATCTCGTGACTCGATCTCTATATTTCTTTCGTTGACGTTGACGGTGGCTCAGTATAATTAAATGAAAAATTTCTGCATTCTTTTTCTTCGTGTAAAAGCGGTTTCTTAAAACTACATGGTAAAAATTTAATTTTCATCGCAATGTTATTACTGCCCGTATCTCGATGTCGCTTTTAAATTTCCCTTGATTCAACGTCAAATTTCTAAGTGAAATCTTGGAGGAATCATTACGGTACGATATACTTGATTGAAATTTTCTTTGGTAAGTCAAGAGTCTCTTTAGGTGCCTACCGGACCAAATTATGACTGTCTTGGGACCTCGACCGGCTCTCGATTTTCATAATAGAATTTTTACTGGGAGTCTTTCGTAGCCTAATTTTTATACAGCTTGGGGCACGGCGTTCACTCTTTCCGTCGATTTCCTCTTTTTTAGGAACTTTCGTTTACGATTTTTATTTCGCTTCTTTTTCCTCCCGTGAAACTTATATGGTCATCATATGGTATCTTCGATGTGATTAAAGCATACGAGGAAGGCGATGAAACAGATGAGTGTTTGTGTACTGGACTACGGTGCCCTCGCCGATACAGGCAGCTAACTCGCGTGTATCTAAACTTGTATCGATACATTTCGTAAATAACCCATACCGTAACTTGTTTCTGTGATAAGAAGCGTTACGAGTTGGTAAACAGGATATTAACCTCATTTCAGGAAAGTTTCAGACAGCACACTCAGCACTCGAGTACGGTAATCATTCAGAACATTCAGGATTTCAAACTAAAGCCATGCTGATTAATTAATTCGAACCATTAAGCAGGGAGACTGTGACTATAGTTTTAAGCCTTTTAGATCTCGAATAAAAAATTCACGAAACGTCGCACAACGTTCCACTCGGTCGGACGGTTTGTTTTTAATTACTTTTTCTTATCGCCCTATGGATTACGATAAGCTTATAAATTGCAGCCGGTCGATCCGTCCTCTTCTCTTTTGATAGACGTAAATCATTGTCTATTGTTGTCCAAGATGATGAATTATCGTATAAAATCGTGTCGCGATTCAACATTTCTACAGCGAGTTTCATATACAGTAGACTCCCGTTAAGTATAACGATTTTGGGAGTGTAGGGTGAAACGATTAAAAGTAAAGTGACACTTATCGGGCCATGTTACGAGTGAATGGCCACTCTTAAACAGATCATTGTTCGAATTCATTGTCTTCTTTACTTGTTTCTCAAACACGCAGTGCTGCCGCCCGTGTAAAACAATACGCTGGGTAGGCGATGGTGGGGATAATCCGAACGCCCGAAGGCGCAAGTTAAGCGAGCGAACGAAGGAGAATCTAGCACTTACCGGGATAACACTCAACGAGAGTCAACCGTAAGACTGCATATCGCCGGTTCTGCATGAATATCAAGGAAAATGAGATTTGTAATACGTAAAGACATACCGAAGAAGATTATGTCCTGTAAAGATATAAATGACTTATAATACCATTAGAAAATTCTTTATGCTAATTCGTGTTTCGTTAGCTGACCTTCGGAAACGATGTAAGAAACGTGGTGGCGAAGGGAACACAAAATGTTCGATTCCAAGTACACGGGACCGACTGGAGTCTGCTGTGAAGAATTTCGAATGTAAAAGTGTCGTAAATAATGGCGATCAAGGTCGACGGAGTAATGAACTCATCAGGACACATTTGCTCAATAGCGCGTTCGCCGTTTGTCCTCTAAGGCGAATTCCTTTCTACGACAGTACATACGTGACCCTCGTCACTTGCTATCACGACAATTAATCTTGTACATTTGTTCGAGCAGGAAGCGTCATAGTTTACTAATTATGAAAAGATTTTAATGTTGGCTTCCTTGTAGTTGTAACTGCATTTTTGAATTTTTCATTTTATAATAACGAATAAATAACTCACAGCTTTTTTTTTGCGATTCTTTTCTGTGTCTCATTAGTCCTTTCTTTTAATCGTTGTACAAACTTTATCTTTGACTCTCTCTCTCTCTGTCTCTCTTTTCCTATTTCTTAAATTTATTCATTTTCATTTGTATCTGCGTCATGCTCATCAGCATTCATGAAGCACTCTATACGTCCGTAGGTTCATCATTTTTGTCAAATTAACTATCACATTCGTTTACATTTTTTTGTTACGCCCCGTCTATATTGACTTCAGGGCAATCACGATCCTGCACTGTGATACCATGATAATCGCTGATTGTACCAATCAGTCGTCGTCATTGTACGCATAGTCCATTTACACAACTCCGTCACTCACACACTGCGCTGACGCTATGATTTCATTTAGATTTGTATTCTGTCTCGAGAGAAGACAGTCGGGTAGGGAAAATTGTATTCTGCATTAATTCAAACGAAACCTAAAGTAGAATGACGTCCGATAATGTTGTTCATTTTACGGTACTAATGTGAATTTACGATCGCCGTGGAAATTTCTTTATACAGTGAATTACAAGACGTTAAATTATTCAACGCTATCCTGTTACATTGTACAGCAATGTATTGCATCGCGTTACCAAAAAGTTATTTTATTTTTACCTGGGCTGCGTAAGGTCAACACCTAAGAAGAAACTATTACCAAAAAGTAACACACTAAACATAAAGCCGTTACCGTGGAGGTAAAATGGACAATTAATAAGTCACATTTGCTAAGTCCGCATACTGTAAGGAATTTTTCAACGACGTCACGACAATTTTTACGTTAACCAGCCCGACAGTAGATCTTCGTACGTGGGCACATAAATAAAACATCAATTTAATGACAAACTTGCGTGTATGTAATAACGTGGTAAGAATCAGGTATATCGATTAAACTTAAATTTAATCGCAGCCCTTTTGTATTTTGATTTATTTTCGTAAATTTCATTTACGCAATCGTTAACCGTAGAATTCATTAAGTTTAATTGACGAATTCATTTTATTGACTATACATGATTATTACATCACGATTACGCCAGCCTGAGCCTATAACGTAAATTAAACCTCTCCGACCTCGGTATCTTTAGAATTCCGGGATGTGATCTCATAATGACACGACATTCCGCGCGGGTCTGACCCAATTACGAGCGGGCCGTATTAATAAGCGTCGTAACTCGATCTACGAGCGATCGTTAACGTTCAGATACTCGGACTGTGCTCTGCTTTCAGTTAAAATGTCGATTTCGTCTTGTTGCTCATTGTTATTCATTTATTACATATTAATGTATTTTTCTTATTGCGATATAAGCCGTCGAAAACTTTCGGATTGTGATTATCACGCGCCACCCACCCCTTCCTTGTTTATTAATTTAATTAACGAGTTTATCTGTTTTCGCTTATAATTGACATAAGTGAGATTAATTAGACGCTGAGGCCATCGCGTTTATTTTATTCGTATCTCGAAGCTTCTCTTGCGTGCTCGCTCAGACATTGCCTTTAATTTGTGTCAACCTAACCTAATCATTCTGTATATAAGCCCCTAGGGCGTTTATAAAAATACTTTTTTTTTCTCCTTATGGCTCTTAATGGTATTAATAGAATTAATTTAATCCATTTGAATGTCGCTGACGAATGGCTTACAGGATATTGAAACGTCATCGTCCTCAGAAATACCCGAGGTAAATTATTATATGTGGTATATTAATTTGTATTTTCTTTCTTTCTTCCTCGTCAAGGCATAACTGCCGCGTCTGCTTCTTGCATTATGTTCTTTTAATTCTAAAGGGACGTCGGATGCTAATAAACCTAAAAACAGAACTTGCCGATCGATACGAAGGAACGATAGCACTTGTACCGGTTTGTTAATGAAATTTATTTAACGATCGAAGTTAACGCATTTACTGTGTAATTGATCGTTACTGTCGTAGAATACTCGAATGGTCTGCCGGATGCGCCAATAAAGCCAGGACGTAATAATTTAAAGGCATAATCGGTGCTTTGCTAATGCACGGTATATCATAACAGTATGATAAACCGCGGGAATTGACTGACTCCATTATCGTTGTCAACAAATTAAAATTCTTCGTACGAAATGATTTCTTCCGTTTATTCCCGATCTATTGTGTCTGAGACAAATATACGTTCTACGCTTGAAGTACAATCGTAACGTATTGACATCGGTGTTACTTGGGCAGGGGGAGGGAGGGGTCATCCTTTTGTAACGTGCAATATAAATGAGACCGTTCAAGCGGCACATCGATGCGCGATGAATTCGTCATTAGCAACGATCTTTTGAATGGTACCTCGTAAGGCCACGGTGTGGACACACCCTAACAATTGCCAAGACTCCTCCTATTCTTGTTCGGTTCTTCAGAATCCTTCATCCGCTTAGTCATTTCAGTCGTGTCTTTATTGCTGATAATGGTAGTGCTTATCGGCACTTGACAATAAGTATAGCTATATATATGCGCGTGATGAAAAAAGATATACGTTAAAAAATGTATGCGGAAATGTAACCAATATATATAACTATTGTATGATGTCATACATTATAAGGTTTGTGTCAATGTTTTACTGTTTCTATTGTATATTCAATATATATGTCATAAGTCATAAAACAGAAATATGACTTTTTGCAATTCGAGAAATAAGGTTAACCAATAGAACCTCAGCAAGACGTCCGACTATGAATCAAACAGTCAGGGTTCAAGTCTATTCCGCGCAGACTTGAACCCTGAAACATACGTTTATACGTATATTTTTGACGTAAGTTTTTTTTTTTCCACGCGGACCACAGTAGAAAAGATAATTGTGACAAAAGACGGTGGTCTAACCTTACGACAACTATCTTAATGCAATGCGCAAGTGGAATGAAAAATCGTGGGAAAGAATTTGTAATTCTTAAGGATTGAAATCCTTGTTGCATTTCTTACTGATGCGCGTGTCTGATGAATCTATAATTTTATGGTCGACCTCTCTGAACTGTAAGAAAATTTAATGCATAGTCGATAATTCAATCTCGTCCTTGGATCTTGGTATGTTCCTAGAACCTCCGAGACCATAATTAACGGAAAGCGTTTCTCCAGTTACACTTTCAGTTTTACTGCTAAACATTTATTTTCGTTTTGTACCTTTTTTTTTTTCTTTCTATTATGCGAAACGCGTATTCAATTATTTCATTGTGAACGCTGTGAAGCCTTTTTTGTTGCTTTTGAAAAAGTTTCAATTATTTTGGTTTTATGTCAGTGGAAAGAAACCATCATCGTAACAATACAAAAATATAACTACTTTCGCCCCAATTCTTTGTTTCGCCACAGACCAATAACGTAATAAAGTAATAATTAATGTGTAATAATAATAGTTATGATTTTGCGAGCGCGTCGAGCGCGACCAGCTCTCTATACCGAGTGTGTTTTTAATTACGTTTCATTTGGCTCAATAATCGAATAGGTAACCTTTCTAAAAATACGACTACTAACTCGTACACCAGTCAAATTTGAATATCCGCACAATGTTATATGTATTTTTCTCTATAAGAAAGGTTAGAAAGAGTCGAGGGAATGAGTATGTACGGAAAAGGAATGAAGTGAAAGGATAGCGACCGGAAGAGGAAGTCTTGGTCCAGAGAGTGTGCTGCGTGTGTAAAGGCGCGGGGGAGTAGAATTCAGATACTAGTTAAGATTAGATTAAGGAAGAATAGTACAAGGATAAAGAATTGTAAAGGGAAATCAATAAAGATATATATATATATATATTCCTCTGTATAATTTTCCAGTTGACTTGGTTTGAATGAGTAATCAAAGATATAAAAAATGCGTTTAAATTATTTTCTTATAACAAATTGCGTAGAGACCAATAAAGTTGTCTAGTTTCATAATCGAATTTTACACAAAAAAAAAGTTTTCTTTTCGTTTGTCTTTCCCAGAGAACGTGATTTCTCCCTTAACTTCATTACGTAAGGTTCATTCATAACTTACCATTGCCAGCATTTTATCTTTTTTTTTTATTTTTTTTTTCCCCTTATTAGGTACCTCTAGGGAGCTCCCTTTTCTTTGTCTTTGCTTACCTTTCGCCGACCGCTATACGTAAATAATTTTTCTGCTATCCTTCTAGCTTCAGACATTGTTGCATAATGCAGACTGGCCAGTGCTCGGGAAATTGAAGTATGAATAACGAAAATTACTTTTTGACAAAAAAAAAAATACCTTTAATACATCACTATGCTTAACGATTGTTACTTCTGGCGAGTTTTAATTTCAAATGAAACGATTACGATACGCGTATCATAATGGTTTCCGTACACAAATCATTTGATGAAAATATTCAATGACAGAAATCAAACCGGGCAGACCCAGATACTAGCCAGTGCCTAATCAGAATATTTAGGGAAAGCTACGATTTCTTAACTTAAGGGCATACCAGCTAGTGCCTGGTTAGGTGCGAGTCAGCATTTAGACTTGGCAAATAGTCATATTTCTGTATATAATTAATATAAACTAGATTTTCCAATAAACTAGATTATGATATTTTTGTCACGTTGAACATTATATTTAAACTTCTGCGATAGCAAATTAACTTGTTTTTTAAAACTGAACCAAACGCTGTACAAGATATATGTAAATTAATTTAATCAGATTATTTTTTTTATATCAATTTTAATAATTTCAAACGAATTGGCAGAGTCGACGATTTACAGCTTCACATTACACTGATCTGCACTTCTTACTTCTTGATGTGAATCGTGCTCGATTAAATCCTCTCTCGTACATGTAATTGGTCGTCATCTGCGCTCGAACCGATTACACCGCAGTCGAGTGATTGCTGCTGCTTTGCAAATTAGTTTCATATTAAATACCATGATAATTTACTGTTTTATTACTTTTAATAATAATTATCCAGTGACTGCTCTCTCTCCGCGAACCCATCCATGCATATGCATAGGTCTCTACGCACGCGTGTACAACGAGCATACACGCTACACATGATTATCGTTCAGGACTGTTAGCAAGCAAGCAAGCAAATATCAACGTGCAGATATACGCATGCATTTTTCATAGATCGCACTGGGATGCAAACGCATGCTTCGGCTTTTGACGGTGGGAATGAATTATTTATTGGGAATATTTTTGCATTTTATAGAGATCGCATTTGCTGGTCATGCAAAGTGTTTGAATATTATGCACCGAGTCCGAATACACTTCTTTTTTCTTCTTCTTCTCTCTCTCTCTCTCTATAATTTGAAAATGGATCTTCATTCCGCATTCGAACGCAGACGTTAGGATCATTGTCACGCGCGCTTCGAAATATATACGATATTCAAAAAAAAAAAAACACTAGTCTGCGCGATGCTCGCGAATCCCTACACACGTTGTGTGTTCACGTCGCACGGAGCGCAGATCGCAAACAAGCCTGAAGGCGGGGAGGGGCGAGGAAGGCAAACACGAATTAACAGTTCAAACATTCCCGTTCGACTCGAGCCAAAAAAAAAGTAACTCGAAAATAAATGAAATATTGTAGAGGCAGGTCCTCTTTTGCTACCCCTCGATGCCATTGGTTGCAACCCCCACATAATACGGCCCTGTCTGCTATCCCACCCTCCTAATGCGCCCTTGCCGTCCTCTGCTACCCTCGTGTCTCATTCACCCTGGCGAAGGTTCTCCCTCCATCGCCAACGTTGCTCACGGGCTCCTAGGTACACGCAATATTGGTAGCAAACAAAAAGTAATTTTAAATATACATCTGCGCGAGGAGGTGCCTCCTCGCTACACCGACGGGCACGGGGGGCGAATGCTCGAGAGCGACTGGCTGTGTTTTTATTCAATTTTTTTTTCTTCGTACTTTGAAAAATTTCCAATTAAATTTTCCCCTTTGCTGTTTTTTTTTTAATGCTACCAACAATCCTTTCACTGGTATTTATTTTACTCGTGCTTATTAAATGAAACGAGTCGAGGCAATACGACCAGATCCAAAAACTGTCGGGATACACCTTGTATTTTAGATATTGCCGGTTTACTCTCTGGCGCAAGGCTGTGCGGTGATTGCGCATGTCATGTTCATATTCGCGTCGTAGGATGGTGGAATTGAAATACGATAAAATGAGTACAAAACTTTGAGTACACCCGATGATGTCCTATTCATTGCTACGTGAGTTTCATTCGCGTTAAACGTGTTGGTGTATTCATAAACGAAATATTGTGATCAATACGCGTCTCAAATATATCGTGTCGTTCGACTCAGCTAAGATTGCATCATATGTTGCTATATGTAATCTAGAAACTTTTGGAATATTTTTTTTTTTCATTCGATGATAAACATGGTTATCTATCTGGGTGATTTACTGTTGCTTCGTTGTTTATGATACGATTATACAAACGGTTTTTTATTTTATTTTTTTTTCAATGTTAATTTTGAAGTATTCTAAGGTTTTTATGTAATTTTGAAGAAGTAAAAATCTGTAGCAAACTCCGTAAATCGATACTGTTAGTCAAGTGCGCGCGTACCCTACTAATATTTAAAGTATATTTTCTTAAAATTTTAGTCTCGTAGAGAAAAAATTTATTCTGCAATTTCCATTAACTTTTCCATTAGGAATC
>JARPRH010007363.1:0-14164 GCA_031763665.1 Calameuta haemorrhoidalis
CTGCCCGACAAGATGCTACGAGGATGGCTCGCGGGACACCGTCTTTTTCCCCACCATGATCATAATTTTTTGCATAGTTGTAAATAGGAGACGCCTGTAATAAGAGTTTACGTGTGCCAGGGGTTTCATAGGACCACCAAGACAATGGTACCTCCACACCGCTCGTGTACTGCCTCGATAAGAAGCTGCGAGGATGGGTCACGGGGCGCCATCCTTTTTCCCCACCATGATCATATTTTTTTGCGTTGTTGCAAATAGGAGACGCCTGTAAAGAGAGTTTATGCGTGCCAGAGTTTCATAGGGAGGGCGGCCAAAATAATGGTACCACCACACCGGTCGTATTTGCTCATCGCCCGCTAAATTGACGAAAAGAGCGTTATGTAGAGGATTCATCCTGAGATATTAGAATGTTGCGTAACCACCTGGCGATAGCTAAAAGTAGCGATGCCTTTATAATATATGACATTTCTTACAAAAACCCGTAATCTACTCTATCAGGCTAGCGGCTTTGAACATCCCTTGTTACTGGGACTTCTGGTGGGGGTAATACCCTGGGATTTCGGGTGTGACACGGGGTCCACAGGTGTTGGCGCGGTGGCGGTGGTGATGAGGGACTGCTTCTGGGGGCCGCACGGGCACGGGGTCTGGCGTCATGGTGCAGCGTGGGCGGGGAGTTCTACGCGACACTCGGCTGCGGTGGTGGGAGATGGCTCTAGGGTTGCACAGTCGAGGGGTCTAACGTCATGGTACGGATCCACTCCACCATGCTACTCACTTAGGGTAATTAAAAGAAGTTACCGACCGGGGGTCAAAAAGTTACCGATAATAAAGTTACCGACCGGAGTCAGTGCACAATTACCGACCGTGATATGTAGCGGCGCTGCCGGGTTTCGGGCCTTAGGTTGGTCGCCACATGGGTGAGGGGTGGGGAAAGTCGGGCGCATCGGCGAAGGGGTGGCGGCATAGTGCGGTGTGGTGGACGGAACGGGGGGGGGGGGGGGCCATTTCCCGGAGTTCCCGTACCTGCTTGCGCATATCAGTAGGATTATTTCATGTTTTAATAGAGGCCCTTAAAGCGAATGATTTTTCCCTGAACTTGCTTTAATTTTTCTCTTTGTCGTGATTCCGAACCACCCTTGTTCTCCCCGAAGACCGAAGAGTGCAATTCATCACGTCACAATACATAAGGGGTGTTCTGAAATTACCTGACCTACGAATTATGGGGGTGTTCGAGAAGCATTAAAGATTATGAAAATGACATTTTCCTTTTGTCCTGAAATTTTTAGTTTTTAAATGGCAGCAAGTCAAAGTTGATCAACCAGGGCGAGGCGTGAACAGAAACGGAAGGCACCTACGAACTCTCAGTTTTCTTTTCTCGCTTTTGTTTCTCGGTGGCTACGGGCAGATGCTGAAGGAAGCCAAAGACATGCTTATTATATGTCACTGGCTGAAAACGGAGGTTCTCAGGTGAACTGTCAAGCACGAACTGAAGACTGCAATGTCCTATGATAATACCATTTAACTTAAATAGATATCTCTGTGACGGTTTACGAATGTTATCCTGATCATGTTTTCCTTTCATTGATCTCCAGCGGTTCGCGCTACATCCCATTGACGAATCGCAATAAAATTCTAATGACATTTGACGATCTTTCATGCTTACACAACATATTCCTTCAGAATTTATGTTCCCTGGATGAAATAATACAGATCTTTTACAGTAGGTAAATCTGAAATCTGTTACGTACAAGTATTATGCAACTTGATGTGGACAAAAATAGCATTACGTGTATCTACTTTTCTCTCTCAGATCCCTTACTACGATAAGACTAAATACTTTTCGTGCTCCTCTAATTTGATTTTACGAATAATGTCATTATTCTAAGACTAAAGATATTTGCAATAAAGTTTCAAGAAATATCATTTACCAAGGTTTATTTTCAATACAAACAATATAGTAAGATATTTAATTATCAAAGGGTGCCTCGTATTCTGTATGCACCGATGGAATACCCGTTTCTTGAGGAAGGAGTATTTAGGAAAAGAAGAGTTCATGGAAATATGATGGCAGCGTACGCTGGTACTCAGGAAAAGGAATGGTGGTCGACAAGGAATCTGAAAATTGAAATAATAGTTTTAAAATTACCACTAAATGCCTACATTAAAAGTTGTTACATACAGAACAGATCGCTGATAGATCGTTTTACATGTTCCATATAAGATTCAGTACAGGTATGTATGGTAAAACTATGCAGTGTTTACTAACGTGTTTCACGGCACATTATGCTCAGGGTTACGAAGGCTAAATTTATTCTGCTGAATAGATCCCAAACTGATCTGAGATTGACCTTTCCTCTACAGTGATTATGGGTTGATCGATGATCTATGAATAATCTGTGACTATGCTATTTTTCCTTAATGCACTAATAGTATCATACTCACAATCAGATCAATTTTAGGCCTTAATTTTTTATTCCTCGCACTTAATTTCTCCGGTACTTTGCCGGCACTTTTACCCGTATGTTCTCCCTACTCTTCCTTCTGCATATCTATCCGTACGTTATCCTGTATGTTTTACTAGATCTGGAAAGAGCGCTTCGCCATGGACTTCAATATTTTAGGCATCTTGGTGTTCCTTGCCCTTAATTTCTCCGATAGTTGCCGGCCTTCGCTATCGAGTCGCCTACGAGGAAAAACATCAGCTGCTGAGGGGAAAACGAAAGCGACCAAGAAAAACTACGAATGGACACAAGGATGCAGTCGGCGAGCCAATCGATCGGAGAGGCACGCGCAGCTACGGTGCACGGACATTCAACACCCACCATTCCTGTAGGATGACTACACGCTCTTAGTTATATGTAAGACTTTCCTTATCGCTCCCAACGATAGTTACATGTCCATCCGCCTTAACATTTGCAGAACAAAAAAAATGAAATATGAGTAAGTGTGCTTCGACACTTTAAATCGGCAAGAGCCTAGCCAAAAAAATTTTAATAATTTCTTTTAGCCCGCCTCGCGTCAGATATTCATGCAACCTAACTACTCGGTTTTCGCTGTCTTATTCAGTGACTAACACAAACATTTAGTCATCTTTTTTAAGCCTTCGAGTTTCCTATAATCAGCACAGAATTGGCTCAAGCCGACGCATCTATCAATCAATCTATAGCTGAAGCCATGCAAACTATGTCGAAATACTTCGTAGTCCAAAATGCGACCATGCACAACCCGTTTTTCGACGCAAGAAATATTCCACTCAAGAACTTTATGTTAGACATCGAAAATGGAAGAGCATTAATACTGAAGGCATGTGAGGTCTCTTATGTTAGGGGAACATTTGCTAAATTCAAAGGCTCAGCACGTAGAATCACAGAATGGAAAACGTTACAGAACACACAAGACCTACGTAAACACCTTAAAGAAAATTACGTCCCTGGCAGAAAATACGCGGGTTACCTTAACAAAGTACGAAATATTAGAATTTATCGCGACGAGATCATCAAAGAATTCCATGCGCGAATTATGAAACTCATCCGATATTCTATCAGAGCAATTCAAGATGAAGTATGACATTAAGCGCAAAGGCAAACAAGCTCCTACTTTAAAAAATTGCTTTTCGCACATTTGGGAAAATCTTGAGGGTTATCTTTGCTCGTGGACGCAGTTTCTCGGATACAGCGAATATTACGTCGCTCACCACTATTACTCCATCATCCATGTCTACGCCCAGTCGTCCATTAGTGTATGTCATGCTTAAATCCTCTCGTATTAGAGTAAGTTCTGAGTCGCTCAGTGCATTGCCTCTCCTGTAAGAAATTCAACTCGTGATTGAGTTACTGGTGTAGCATGCGCTGATTAGCTAACTAAGACCGGTTATTAAGCGCCATGTTACAATAATTACGCGCCCTACGAAAAAATATCCAGCTATAAATTCAGCTATTATTAGTTTTACCTAATAATAAGTCATCGTTATAATCTTGAAACTGAGGGAGAATATTTACATCTGACATGTCTATAAAATAAGGATTTAAATATGGACTATTAGTGAGCAATTTTTAGCTCAACTCTAGTAGTTTAATTCATGCATAACACGCAGGAGTGTTAACTTCTGCCTGGTACATTCAATTATTAGCAGGAAAAGAAAATTAATTAAGGGCTCACATACCCCTGAAATTTAGAAAAAATCGATTTTTGTACAGATTTTTATTTTTTATACTTTTAAGAATTTTTCAAAACAAAAATTTTAAGAAAAGTCTACTTTGTCACAAAGTTGTAGCAATAAATGTAATTGAACATAGGGTTGGGACAAGGAGACGCCATGGTTTTCATCAGTAGTTCATTTATACCCGCAAAAAGTAATTTTAATATTTAAAAAAATTGTTAATTTTTTTTCTTATACTTAAGAAGTTAACAAAAATTTTGAAATCAACAAATAAATTATTTTTTTACCATATAACCTTTATAATAATTTTTCAAATTTACTCGGTTTTCAGCGGGCGCAGGGGTATGTGAGCCCTTCGGAGTAGTTTACTTATACTTCACCAATAGTAGTCAGACAAAATCAGGTATTTATACTTGATTTCAATGATGGTGTGATTGAGCATGACCAGTAAGAAACAAAATTTCAGAATTTGTTAGCTATTTTTTGGAACACAGTTATACTACGTAATAAAAATAATTTTATTTATTGTAGTTGTAATAATAGTAAAATAAACTATTCAGATGTAACATAGATTGCAACTTTCGTCTCCTAGGGTAAAACAATTTTAAAATCCGTTACTAATGGTTTAATAAGTAAAATCACCATACACGTGAACATATAAGATTGTGTTTGTTGAGTTGATTTCATTATTTTGGACAGATGTTGATTGAAGAAACAGATTTATTATTTCAAATACATTAAACATTAATTACTACTCAGTATTGCAGCTGCCCAATTATTTAAGCATAACCGCACCAAACAATGGTCTTATACATTGTTTCAACACTGCTGACAATCAATACGCTGATGACAGATTCATTATAGTCAATTGTCATAATGAATTGCGGATTTATACAAAATATAGATAGAATGCATAAATTTTATTTTATGTCATTTTCGTCTAACTGATCGTATTTCTATTAATTTACTTCGAATGCGGAGAAACTTCTTGAAATCTTTAATTTTTCTGAATAACCAGGTCCACAAATTGTGCATATACAACGTAGTGTCCCATCATGGTACATCACGGTGGTCGATGAGATAGTGCTGGACGCATCCGTAGCTGCAACTGAACATAACAATAAATAATGTAATGTCATAATTAATTGAAATTGAATATCACTGATGATAAATAATTTATAAATTATGAGTCTTTATATATAATTTTTGGACTTGACAAAATATGAAATTTAATTTCAAAATTTGTATCCCTTTTTTTTTAGTTTATATAGTCATGGAAATCTGGGACAAAATCAAGTATAAGTTTTTTCCGGATTATATTCTCTTTACAAATATTATTCTAGTATTGTAAACTATATGTAAAGGTCATATGTATTTTCGTTATTGTTATTCGGTTCGCTCTTTCGAATTGTCATTGGACAACTGAGAGAATGGTAAACAATATAGGGTAGAAGTACCATTCGTGGCCACTGTACCATTTTTGGTGACACTTGTTAAAGTTTTTATTCATTCTTGGTACTATTGAACTATTCAATTTTTCAATAGTTAGGAACATATACACCAATAAAATTTTTAACGAAACTGTTTAATACTTATTTATTTAACCCAGCCTTAGTCACCTGCAGTTTTCGAACAGCCTCAGTAACGTGGACTAATTGAAAACGCTAAAACGAATGTTTGTGTCCCAGTTCTCGATGAACACAGATATATGTATTTTTATTATTTTTTACAACTTCAATGAAGTTCATACTATTCATTATATCGTGCAATTTAGTAATGCCATATGCGCATGCTAGACACGGGAGTACAATCTGTGTTGATATTTTAGTGGGATACAGAAATAGGAGACTGGAGTAACTTATTGCCCCAAGGTGACTAGCGTCGAATTAAAAATTGATTTCTGCTAATTGAAGCAGTTTTGTCCCATTTCTGGCTTCTTTTATACGTAATGAATAGGGGCATCGATCGATCAATTTAATGGCTACACACGGTAGTAAGGTGACCAAAAATAGTAGATCTACGCTAGATCTAATGCTGGCCTTCATTCGCTTTTATTTCCAAGGAAGATTCATTCCAATCTGTCATTTCTTAATGGTGCTTCGAAACAACAAGCAAACATTGGTCGCAATTTTTCTACGCCCATACAACGATAATATCCTAGCAAATAAGTTACATAATTGTTATACCATATGTTATATAATTTTTGTATTGCGCAATACTAAGAGTAGCCACTCAATATTTTGTGTTTACTAAGACAATAGAATTCACGTAAGTCTTTCCTGCGACTTACAATTAGAAAAGAACATATTGAATTTACTTAATGAGCGTGAATGCAAAATTCCATAACGATAAGAATATTTGAATAAAAAAGGTTAAGACAAAGGGGTAACAGAGGTATTATACTAAAAAGTGACAAGGAATTCTCTAATCCAATTACTCCTTTTACATATTAACCTGAGTAGTCAGTTTTAGAAATCTGTTTATTAAATTCTCTTTCAAATCCTCTAAAATCTGGTTATTTGCTAATTTTACTCTTTTTTTTTACTTTTTGTATTGTGGACTAAAATTCCATGTACTACAAAAATTATCATTGCTATATATACACATGTATATAAAAAGTCGCTACACCGTTTTCATTTGGAGTGATATTTTTGGGTATCTAGAATAGACATTTATTTGCACTAAAATGAGCTTAAAATTATAATTTAAATAAAAATAATGAAACTAAGAATTGAAACGCTCACTAAGATTCAATGAGAATACACATGCAGCAGCAAACCACAGACGATTGTGATTTAAGAATAGCACTTCAATCGTACTGTGTATTCATATCCCTTTGATTTAGTCAAATTGTAGCAATTGAAATAAAAATGAGAAATAATCATTCTTTACATTATCAGTCAATAATCTCACTCTAAATCATCATCATCATCATCATCATTATCGTAATATTCATCACTATCATTCTGCACTGCTCACCTATTTTCATGCCAGCCAATCACCATCATCCACCAGATTAGACTGCACTCTCGATTGCACTCCACAGCACTCCAACTGCTCCCATCCAGTCATCCAGCCAGCCAGTCAGTCTCATTGTCAGCTATCAGTCAGTCTCAGGCATCAGTAATCAATTGCTATCATTATTATCGTGATTCTCGACGAGAATCAACCAACTTCATCTGTTTTAGCCTCTTCATCATCATTCCTACATCACCTTGGAGAAGTCCAAACTCGTAGCAAGCTTCGTTTAACATCTATATACGTCTTGTCGTGTCTTCATTTTAGTGATACGCATGAGCGGCGGCGCCTTCTTTTATTACTATCATAGACTAAATTCATTCAAATTGGAATTTATTAGTAGGTTCGAAATAGGGTAGAATTTAGACTACTTACAAAAGTCATTGGTGATTCACAAGCATCAGACTCTATGTTAATCCACTTATTTGAATATGCTCGAAATTGCTTTCTAATCATGATAAAAATTATATCATTGTGCTATACATGTATCTTCAGATTGAAAATAAATCCGTGATTTTCCTAGTACTATTTTTTTTTTTTTCTTATAGACCGAAACATAAAATGCAGTAGAGTTCTTAATGTTGAAAAGAGTGCAAGAAGGAACCTTAGTTTAAAATTGTTAACTGTTTTGTACCTCTAGAACGCTCATTTCTTTGATTTATCGATATGCTGGTTATTTTCGAATTTTTAAACTCCATTTTGAGTCTTACCGTTATACGATTCGAAGAGAAGTAGTAAAAGTATTTGTTATGCAATATCCAAATTTGAAAGTTTATTCAATCCGGTTCCTATGTTAAGACTTACCGACCTCACACTAATCATTCTCATTGTCAGTTCTATTCCATTTTCCATATTTCGTATAGTCTAAGAACCGTACTCATACCTCTCTCTGGAGATCCTATATTGGAACCACTAGTTGGGATCTCTAGAATTGAACAGGGTCTAATATTTTAGATTTAAAGACTGTACAATGATAATACTCATAGTCGCAGTCACAGTCCATGTATGGAATGAAGTAAATTGGTTCAGAATATATCGAAAAAAATTATTGATTTTTGTAAAAGGTGCGAAATACGTTTTCTCACTGCTGATATGATATTTCAAGATGACCGATCTGAGTACAGACAAATCTTAACGGGTCAATAAACTTATTAGAAACAAAAGGGAATAGTGCAGTTTTATATGCTTTGCTCGCTTAAGACAATCGACTAACCCATTTTTATAATGAAATTGATTAGTTAGTGTCCTTCCCTGCATTAGATACTTCAGTTTGCCTTTTTACTGGCCGTCGGAGAAAATACGTTAATCTCTTCGTTATTATGTAAGCAGAAAATTAGTGAATTTTGACACCTTTTTGCTGTACTAAGAAGTAAAAAGTCACGATAGAAAGGTCAGAGTATCGCGGTACCCCAGTGTAGAACTTGTGGATCTCAGCTAGAACTGTACATACACATTCCGGGTGTAATGTAAGTAACGTAAAAATATTTCGTTGTTGATAAATTTTTCTTACTGACGTCATCTTTTGAGATCATTTTTTCTGTTAAACTTAGAACGTTTATTATAGGTTTAGAATTGTGTGAAAAGATAACAGTCAGATGAATTCATCATGAAAAAAAAAGATTTTTAGGTCATAGGGTTAAAAATACTGACTCTTCGAAAAATCTCTGCCAGAGATGCAACTAGCGTAGGATGGAATTTATGAGTTTCAGTTCCAGCTCGGTTGTGGAGCTTTCGCGTCTAGACTGGCCGTCTATAATTGACGCAACAAGCGAATTTAAATCTATACTCCGTTTGTGTATTTTGTGTGTGTGTTGTTGCAAACAAGGGAAAAAATGTGGGCTGTTCCTATTGAGTGTCTGTCATGCGATCTCTTCCATAAACAATATTTTTTTAAGTACTTGGAATAATTTTGATATAAATACTCTAGCGGAATCGTCGTGACAAAATTTTTATGGTTCAAATAGGTCACACTCTTGTGAAAATCTGACGTTGGCGATGAATCAGTAACATTTTTGATGTCAATCAATGTTTAACTTAAAATTAACTAAAAAACACCGGCGTTTTTGTGCATTTTTATTACAAAAATTTCCTCAAAATTTTGTATATTTTTTCGAAGATTTGCCAACGATGGACCAATATCCTACCAAAGGATACCTCTATTGGTAACATTATAGTTTTTCTGGCAAAAAAATTATCGAAACTAGACTACTATCTGTATGTTATTTCGGAAAAATTTTGGTAACTTTTGCATAACAAAAATTCACCAAGGGACTAGTATTTTTGGTAACTTCTTGACAAAACCAAATTCGCTAGGATGGATATAAAGGAATCTAGGAAAAATATAAATATTTCAATTTTATGAGCAATATCTATTAAAATAGTTTCAAAAGGTATAATTTATATTTCATGTTATTCGTCAATTTTTTCGTTTAAAGGTTTTCATTTACTTTACCTGATATCGTCATCGTATGTATTCATTATCCACCCAAAATTCGTAGCTTGAATTTTAATATTTTAGTATGCTATGGATTGTGATACAAAACGTGCTCTATGCACAGGGAATTACACAGAAACTATGGCAACCAGGGACCAAACTTTTAATTATTGTTTTTCAAGTTTCTTTACCTAATATTTCTTTTGGCTTGTTGGCTTCACGCATGCTCATATTATCTAACAATATTTCTTACTCAGTTATACATAATAACGATATTTCTATACGAATTGAAATCTGTTATTATTGACGCAGTATTCAACGAGTAAATAATAGAAAAATGCGGAAGATGCAAAAATACAAAGAACTTGAATTTATTAGATAAGATACTCGGACGCAAGTGAAAGCGTATTTATAAATACTGAATAACGCCGTCAAGAACGATTTTATTAAACAGAACGTGCATGGAACACTCGTTCGCACGTTGCCTCCAATGAGCTGTTCTCTTCAATAGTTATTTAATGTATATTTCTGGACAATTCTGCGTATCGTGCTACTACTCTGATAAGGACATATCTTTGTGTTCCACTTTCATGCATTTGTTTATAAAATATAGTTCATTGGACAGGCAAATTTTCCTAACAATTTCAATTTATTAAAGTCTAGATTTATAAGGAAAATAAATAAATTTTTAATTTAAGTTTTCATTAAGTGAATATATAATATTCTAAAGCAGAGTTCTGTTACAACGAACGAAATCACTGCAGTTTTCCATAACATTTAATCCTTTAAACACTTTTAATTTAACGAAAATCTAGATCTTAGCCTTGCCCATTGTTATAAGGAACCACCATTTTGTTTAACGTTAAGATTTTCAAAAAATGTTACATATTGTATAATTATATTGTTTATTCGATATTTTTTAATGTACAGAAATGTGTCACAACACAAAACCTTTCAAATAAATAACATTTGCTGTTCTTACTGCAATTAATGTGTTGTTGAAAGATGCATAATCCGTCGTCCTGTTTAATCATTTTCATACGGAATACTGTTGACCGAGAATAGGAGAGAAATAATTATCGGATTTGATATAACCTTCAACTATGATATATATCGTCGGTATAAATAAATTATGTATAGTTCATTGAACAATTAGATAGTAATTACACATGGCATTAGACACAAGAAAAAAATCTTTTTGTCGAATCTATATGTTCTATATACCTACTGCTAATAATATATTACGTTCATAATCATTAGAACCGAATCCTGAAAACCCAACCAGGTTTATATTAACATTATTTTTGGTTCTGATTCTAGGATTAAAAACGGTTTTCCATATAAATCAATGCTATATCGATTCCAAGTTTTCAATTAATGTCATACTATATTTCATAAGGAACAATAATAAAGTCAATAAGAGATTTAATTTCAAATTGTCAATACGTCTCAGAACCTGTATAAAATTTTTGTAAAATTTCTTTTCTATTTTTCAATATTTCATTCAGAAAATAATGCTACAGCAATAGAATATAGATACTATATACAAAGTGAATACTATGAAACAAACAAAGTCTTTTGATAATATTGCGGACTATTTGCATGAAATTTCGAAAGTGTGTTTATCAATGGTCTGTATTGTCCTTGATTCCCCAGCAGTTGCGTTAGGGCTCATTCAGATCAAACGCGGAGGATAGCAAGCAGCAGACAGCAACCAATTGGCAAATAGCGTCGAGCTATTGACATCATAAATCATACCCCAAAATATCTTGCCCATTGGGCGCTGCTTTTCTTAGGAGGCTGCCTCCATTCTTACAAATTTTACTCAACAATCCTCCGTCATTTTTGTAATGAGGTCAAGAGTATTGAAGGCTTTGTAATTATTATTATTACGCTTTGTTTTCAACTAGCCCCTGAAAATATTCCTTAGCTTATCATTTTTATTGCGTAGGACATTACTGCAATGATTTTTAACTGAAAATTTTGGAATTTCTTATCAAGTTTGACTGAATTATTCAAATAATGTGTTTGAAAATTAAAAAAAATTATCTTTGTTCTGTTAGTATTAAACATAATATTATGTAGAAAATATTTGTCTAACGAACGTTAAGAATGGTGTTCACCGAAATAGGAATAGTGTTTATTATGATGCTAGGCGAACCACCTTGAATTCATCCACTAATGTACAATTTGTAGAATATAAACGTGGGAAAGTAAAACAAGCACATTGGCGATGTCTACGGCTTTCCGAGAAATTAAAAGATACGTTTCTTCTGAGACGTCATTTGCTGAAGAGGAAGCTCTTTTAAGCGTTGAATCAAATGAACCCAACCTTCTTACTGTGCTATGAAAATGGTTCCAAAAAAATGTATCCGTGAAATAATGAAAAATAAAGAATTACCGTTACATTAAGTTTTCAATGTTCACGTTAACGTTCTGTACACGCGCAAATACATAAAATCACTCAACGTCCATAACATGCATTTTTACTTAAAAGAGAATTTTTTAAGCTTAAGACATTTTCAAAAGTTAATCAATCCAGACTCAGTTATTGAAAACAAATGTAATTTTGAGCTCGTGATGAAACTTGCCTTAGATCTTGCATAACTGTCAACCTCAAAGGATGATGGCTAATTATGATTATTATACAACAAACTCATAACTTCCATTCCTACTCTCAGTCAACAAATATTGAATAATGACGACAAACTATTGTTAATACTTAAACCTCAGTGAATATTTAATCAACGTTACAGTTGAATAATCAACTTATGAAATCAGTTTCATATTAAAAAGAACTTTTTTCTTCATACTGCGAGCAATTAAGGGGACAACTACTTTAGATGCTTCAAAAAATTAATTTTTTTTATTCCATAAATCGTTAGCAAAATATCTTAAGAATAGATGCTAAAAATTTCAAAACGATATTCGAATTCTTTCTAACGGTATGTATATAAATGATAAAGACTCTCCGCTCGACTCCCAAGTGTGCTCAGTGAAATTTTAAACGTGTTTTTTTCGAAACGGCATTTTTTCAATTTGCGTGAATCATAACTCAAAAACTAATTAATGGATCATATTCAAATTTGGAACACGTTTAAATAATATAATTTATTAAAATATGAACCTAATGTTGGATAGATTAGATTGTTTAAAACATATTTATTGTTGCAAAATACCCGGAGAAAAATGTTCAAAATCGATCTTTTTTTTTTTTCAAAAACGTTTTTTTATTTTGAAAATTTAGATTCATGTTCTTAAAAAACATCTTAAGAATGTATAAAAATTTGTTGGACTATTTCACATGCGAATTGCGAGTTGCACAATTCCCGCAAATCGACAACGACGCTGAGGACACGCCAAGGAACACAGCGGATTACACCTTAATTAATGCATGAAATAACTTGAAAAAATTATCAGAGATGTATGATGATATGAATAAATTATTTTCAGAGGTACTGAAATTTTCGGTCTCCTACAGTGGTTGCCCGCCTTAAGCGATCATCTCTAAAAGTGGAACTAGAAAATTTCTTTGTAAATTTCAATTCAATTAGTTCAAAGATTATAAAGAATATTTTGAATTTCGCGCATGCGCTTCATTAAAACCAAAAGTGTTATATACCTGCAAATGTTTCCCATCTACACCCGGAACTTGATATTTCGCTTGAATTTGACCCTGATTAGTCCAGAAAATGTTGCATCTGTATCCCGCCTTTTTTCGAGTGGCTAATGCATAAGAGGCCCGTGTTTCATGTGATCGTATTAATGTCAGATTTGTAGTAAAAATCAAAAGTTTTGATTACTAATAATTAAAATGAAATGCATTTTCCCACCCCTTTTTCGAATTTCCGAAGCTCCAAATAGTATTGCAAATTTTGTTTAAAATTAAATAAACTCCATTATAATTATTCTTCAAAGATTGTTTGCTATAATTCGTAAAATAGTCACTGCCCGACATATATATATATCGGATACTTAAGAAACATCTAAGTTGTGACAAGATAATTAAATAATACCAAGTTTCAATGTGTTTAAATAATTTACCATAAGTCAGCAATTCTGTAACGATGTCAGAGATTTAAAATAGGACCCAACGTTTCTTCCTTCTCTGGATTTAACGTAGACCGATCTGGACTCACGTACAGTATAATTTTATCAACTCATGTAGAAAAGAGGATTGTTTTGTTCAATCAACACAATGTCTTTGTATTTGTTCAAATACCAACATGTTCAATGTGCTGCTGTCTTTAAAACTTCGAATGATGAAAGGAATAAATAAAATGAAATAATTTTGCAAAGATATGCCAACTTTGTCATACGTTAATATAAACGAGAAAAAACTATTTTTCATTTCTAAATAAACTCAAAATTCGACTCTTTAAATTCAACACAATCCAAAAACGTTGTATATAATGTAACGTGAAAAATCAATAAAGCTGAAGAATATTCAAGAAAAAGGTTCTGATGTTCTTGATTATTAGATTTAATAAAATGTCAATGACCAATATATCAATAGATTGTATTAAACAGAAAAAAAAGAATTCTAAAAAAAC
>JARPRH010007414.1:0-14142 GCA_031763665.1 Calameuta haemorrhoidalis
TGCTCAAAAGTAAGTATTATTATTAGTGTGTCATACCTTATTTTGGGAGCTGGGTTCGAAACCCCGAACCTTTCGGTCGTCAATCCGCTACCTTAATCACTGGGCTACGGCCGCCTCATACAAAAATTGTTTCAGTAAACAAAGAAATTATTAACTACATAAGATCAGTCAGTTCGTACACGTGCTGCTCCATGACCCTCGGAGGAACACGAAATAGGAAAGGATAAATAGTGAGAGAGTAACCAATCAAGGGCCTCCCAAAGCTATACTAAGTATACTAAGTATAATCCGATAATATTCTGCTACTTAGTGCCAGCGAATAGTGAAACTTTCATATGACGACGTAGAACTTGACATACAAGATGTTCAACTGGAAAGTAAGGTTCTTTTATTACAACTTCCATTCTTTTAAAGATATATCAAAGCAGAACAAACTATTTAATGATTTTGTCATCTACTAAGTTTATATTTAAAATGCCTTATCGTTTCTGATACATGTATTTAAAAAATGTATGGATTTTTAGAGAAATTACAGAATATCTACAGAATATCGACAAGTGGAAACTTTGGATATTTTATGGATATCAATTTAGATATTGAGGATATCTTCTGGATACCCTGTGGCTATTGACAGTCAAATTGGGATATCCTATGGATATCAAATGCTGTGTGGTCTATGATCAACGCTGAACGGATGCTTTACCCGTAGTAGCTGTAAAGAGATGGGAGTAGGAAATAAATTCAAGTTACAGCCGCACCGTGTAATATAACTGATTGAAGCCTTCTTAAAATGGAAGGCGTCAGTATAATTCTAACTATATTTCTTTTGCTTTTATTCCATAGGACTTCCTCGCTTACGTTGAAAAGCAAGTGGTCGTTGCTTATGATTCGACATGATGCAAAGACGGAGTCTTATATGCCACAATCGTGACGATTCGCAAAATTACTTTTCCATGTTGCCAAAGGCAAGACTGAATATGAATCCGGACATGTCTCCAAAGATTTCCGAAGCACAAACCATATATTATCGTCGCAAATAACTTTCTTCTCTCCTTCTAGTTGCAGTTAAATTTTTTTTTACTTTTAGTTTCGACCGTCTTTCTCTTTACTCAGCAATATTCACCGAATGACCGCAAACCAGCCTCTTGAAAGTTACACTTGATTCTATCACGATCGTCAGGCACGATATTTAATATTATACAATACATACAATATTTAACCTTGGACCTGCATGCTCTTTTTTAAATACACAAACTGTACCACATGATTCACAATGAACACGATGTATTTTTTTGTACTATTTCTCGTTTGATTATCAAATTTGAAAAACATCGGGTATATTTGGAAATTGTAAAGTATAAGCAAGATATTCATCCATTTTCAGAACTCCTTCTGTATTTTCATGCAAATGCAGACATGATTAGAAACTTCTAATGTGCTCGAAAAGTAGTGAAGAACAATATTGGCTCGGTTTTTAATTTTTTTGGTTCAACAGAAAACAAAAATCTATTAGTTTCTGAAAATTTAAGGATCAGGCTACAAAAAATAAGCCAATGAGATCTACCGTAAAAAGTTGAATTGTTGGAAGCGGTGAAAATGAGGAAATTTTGAAAAGCCTGTTTCAGGTTAAAAAGAAAAGGTTTCATTTTTTATGTTTATTTGAGCATTTTATTTGCAAATAATATTGAAATGTGGAAAACATTATTTAATGTTTTCTTGTACAAACAATCTATTACTTTTACGTCTCATATATAAAGAAGTAACTTAAGATCTTCTCATAATTATTGCACAGTATTAGGCACTTACCCAAATATCGGTATAAAAAGATATCCTACAATACTATAACCAATAGCTATTACATTGACTTATAGTCGATTCATGAATTCCATATATTTTTTTTCACATTTCGGAACCAATGCAATCTTTAGTAAATCACACGTGGATTTGCATAAAGTAACGTAAATACACACATATATGCTGAAATAGAAAAGCAGAATATATTTAGTGCGAAGCCATACATATAAATACTTTATTACAAATATTTTATGCAATGACACTAGTACCTTGCTAGAGACTTCGTTGTTTTTGATCCCTCAAAAAAAAAAAAAACACATCGAACTTGTGAGCCGGCTACATTTCATTTATGATTACACTACAAAGTAGTAAACGTTTATGAAACTTAAAAACCAATTATCTACCGATCGAAAAAGTTACGCAAAGTAAAGACTCGGACCCCTCGACGTCTTTATATGTTTCTCCTTCCATTTCCGTGAGCTAACTGAAAAAGGGTTTCGTCCTACCCTATAGTGGGGTCCCTAAACGTATTATCAATTGCAACGCCACTTCATTTCCAAGAGTTGAACAATCTTTGCATCGAAAAGACAATGGGGTGTAATTCAGTCGATCCCAGTGTACAGTTTAAGAGATAATTCGTAGAACTAAGTAGTTATACAGTCACTGACGAATTTGACTTCAATCAATTCCAGGTCGGATTTGTTGCAAGAGCTCGATAAAAATCGTCAACTGATTGGGATTTAAAAATCGAGTGGTTTACTTCACCACGCAGTTTATAGCCATTGACCAATATTATTGACGCAACCGACAACTCTTTATTTTACTTACGTTAAACCATTGCGTTTCCCTCCGACCTAAATAGGAAAAATTCTGTTACGGGCAGACGAGTTTCTCGTATCGAGGCGCTATGACGTAACAAAAACACCACACGAATGGTATTCAGATCAGCAAAGTGGATAGCAATGATCTAATGGGCACAGGGGAAGGGAGAAGCATGCGATGAACTTCTCCCTGTCCACCTATTTAGGTCCGGATATAAATTTATCTATGTAAATAATAAACAGAAAAAAAATCAAACATAACTTCAGAATAATTATAGCAGTGGATACTTACATATGGATGGAAGAAAAGAATATATGAATTGCATTAATATTTCTCAAGATAGTCAAATTAATTATTCGATATTCGATTTAAATAATACAATAATTGTACTGAGTTAAAACTAAAGTAATCACTGTCAAATACATGAGTTTCATTTAAATATGTCGTTTAAACGTCTACAAAGAATTATTTCTTCTGATTGCACGCAACTCGTACTTCTTATAGGAATAGTATGCAATGCATATCTACTCGGCTCGACAACCACAATCCAGATCAGTTGTTTTCACTTTCATTCACGGTCCATGCACATGGCATTCGGTCATGACTTACAATTAGAGGCTTCTCAAAAGAATCCGGTGCTTAACGTTCGTGAATTGGTTAAATGCTTCGTCACTATCTTCGAACGTAGACATACGATTAGACAACAGTTAAATTATTCAGAAGAAGCGACAAATTAGTATTCCTCTTCGTAAGTCTTTACTTGGATTTATGCAACAGTGACTTTCATTGTTAATCTTATTTCTCCGGCATTATGTGAATCCGTATAATTTCATAATGATTGATTCAGTGTATATATTTTTCGAGTCAATAATAGTATTACTTCATTCAAATTCCTTTAGTAATATGTTAATATTGGGAGTCTTTCTCGAATAATGATTCAATTATGATAATGAAGAAAAATATACTAAATTATTCGTATACAAAACGAACGAAGACTTTCGAGTTAGGACTGTAAAATTCGAAGTAATTTTATAGAATTGAACGTTACTGTATAGATAATATTAGGCTCAGTGGCACTTACTCATTTTTTAAGCAATCTAAGTCTCGTACACGTATAAATACATAGTTTACATTCCAAGACGCTGAAATGATCGAAAGATCTAACTTAACTAGACTCCAGCTTTCTGTCTCACCAATGTCCTTCTTACGGTACATATCCCGACTGTTCGTCGATACATTTTTGAGAAAGGTAGGAACATATGGATGAAAATGGGGAGCTAAAATATTGTACTTATGTATCGAGGCGTGAAAGAACAACACAACGGCTACTGTATCGTTTTTATTAATAGAATAAGTTAGCCCAGGTACTTTAAAACGCCAATTTCGAATATGTACAGTAGACTGTCCAACAGTGAGACGCCACCCTTCTGATTCACAGGGTGACCATCCTTAAAGTAATTCACTATAAATTATGCGATCGGTCCTTCACGGTCGCACACAATTAGGCTCTAACGAGTGTATCCTTGGACATATGTAAATATTTTCCCTGTTTAGCAATGCATCCAGAAAATCCTAAGACGCACATTGTCACTTCGATGAATAATTTTTAAAATACAAGGAAAATACCACTTCAATTTTAAAGATTGATTATCAATTGATCACATGATTGTTGCTGCAATACAGCTCTGTGATGAGTAAGCAGTTTGCGGTGACAGTTGTCACATATTGAAATGATGAGCAAATGAGGAAAAAAAAAAGGAAAAGGCACTAATAGTTTTTTATTATTTTAAAGTAAACAGCAGTCGTTTTTGATAACAAAAAATTTCCTAAAGGAGGTACGAGTATTTTCTATATACAGGGTGTCGCATAATAGCCTTTGGAGGTCTTAAGGATAGGAAGATATTTCGTGGAAGATATTTCGAATCCAAATTTCTTTTTTCATTTTTTTCTCTGATAGTTATTTACCAAATTATAAAAAAATGAAGTCGATCAATAAAAGAACGTGCATTCACCGTGCGCAGTACAGGTGCAATATGCGCTTTATGATTCAGGTTCAAAATGTTGGCAGATGAGCTAGAACTGATAGCACAGTTTTATGGATCTCTAAACATGGTAAATGAAGAGATGCTTAGCAGATGCGGAGGAAAGTTGTTTGGCGAGTTCACGCCTGTTTGATTACTGAAAGCGGACATTTTGCACTCGAATTATAAAGCCGAAGTTTATCGGCCTTTCTAAAAATAACTTAATAGCTACAAATTAAATATTATTTAATAAATAGCGAGAGATCGTTATTCCGAAACCGAACCTTCCCCACCCTTTAACTTTTTTCCAAATTTTATTGTTCATTTAACCGCATTAAAATTTCATTAGTATCTTTATCTTTTGTTATTTAAATTGATTTTTAGTCGATCATAGTTAACTACCTTATTTATGTATAAAATTTGTCCTTAGTTAACCGATTCATAAGTTATTCGAATAAAATTTCAGAAAAATCAAATGATTTTAGAGTAAGCGAGGCACAGTGCACGTTGTATCGGAATTGCCCGCGATCCTTGATTAGTCGACTTTATTTATTCATAACATCACGGGACAAGCTGTACAGTAGTTTTATTCCTTTCGGGAATAAACAATAAAACGCGGTTCTCAAAAGTACTTGCTAAATAACATACGAGGATCATCATTGAATAAAGTCAAATATCAGAGACGTATGAATTTTATAATTTTCATTGCGACTTGATTAAAAATCAGGGGTAGTGATTTTTAATATGAAATAATTGTATAAAAATTTCATTATGTCGTGCTTCGCAACATATATTAGAAATTCGTTAATATCTTAGCATTGTAGTGTAGCTAAATAGCATCCCTAAATAGCATTCAAAGGCAATTCGAGATTTTCCTATTCTGGGCTGATAGGAACTCAGCTTCCTATGCCCCAGATTACACTACAATCACTGAATTCACAAGGCTGTTCCCCTGCATTATCTAGAATTGCAGTATATTCGTTGGTGTGCATATGCAACATAGTTAGATTAAGTTTTGATTGCAGCATTAGTATGCATTGCCTCGTCTGCCGTTTACGTAGCACGAACCACAATTTCACTTAAATTTCGTAGTCATAGTGGACGCATAGATACACAAGCTACTGGTAACCACCGATTTTATCATGTTAGAAATCCTGGGCAACAAAGTGAGTAAATACATTTCATTGGTAAAAAGAACGTTAGCCACCGCACAGTCACAAATTCTCGTTCTTGAGTAAATAGAACTTCTCTGTTTTTCTTTTCAATAGAATACATTGTACCGTATCACTATAATGCTGTAATGTATAAACATACATTTACAAGGCTAATCAAATCAAACGCTCCACCTCAAGTTGGTTTTCCCATAGACATCAAACGCACGGTCTGACTTGAGTTGATAGATTTGAATTGGCCAGCACCGTACTACACACATACACATTCAGGAGTGAACCGTCTGAATATGGTTCTACCACGAGAAATAATAAAAATAATATAAAGAAAACCATCTTCGAATGGCTCAATATTCCTGAATAAGCGTCCATATTCAATGAATATACATACATGAATGTTATTCATGTATTATGTATGGTATTATATTATATAAATTGTCATCGTTATTAAGTGCTAAGAGAAAAATTAATCATTTTATGTAATCAGACATTAACATCCATAAAATATTGTAATATATTATTTTGTTGTCATTCATGTTATTCGTATTGCAATGTGGTTACGTCGTACTCAGAAATATATTAATCACCGTTTATTATCACCACTATACCTTAATAAGAATGTCAATATCAGACATAGATCAAAGCACGTCTACACGTATAGCAAAAATATTTATTCATAGCATATTTTCTAATACGATCTCTCATTCATGTCGGAAGTGCGCCAAGTGAGGCGCTGGAATTGAATAAAACGTAAGAGAGGAATATCCTCCGTGTGGCGCTTCACTGCGTTGCTCAATGATTGGAACAATGGCCGTGAGGAACATATGGGTCAGAGACGATTCGCTTGCATAAAAGAGCTATAAGAATCTGGCGCGAACCAGCACGTACCTGGATGGGGAAGGCGACAGTTGTCCGCATCAAGGTCACGGTCACCCGGCGAAAACAGGTCCCGTAGTTCGAACTTGACGCGCCCTCACGGACCCCGAGTCGCGGCAGCCACCCTGCTGAAACACCGTAAAGCAGCTGCTAGATGGAAAACCACGAAGCGCCACTTCGAAAGGTCGCCGAAGAAAATTGATTGGTCATAATTTTGTCGGTGCGAGTGACACCTCTTTAAAATCGATAGACTATCGTAGTATAGTGTTCTGACATATAGTACTCTACTGTAAGCAGTACCTTTATCGCTTATAACGGGATATTTTCGGCCCAGGCCGTATTTGTTGTGTTAGGTACAATTTTTCGTTATTAAAGTGATTATCTAATATACGAGCATAATATCGTGGAGTCAGTAGTAATTATTAGGCGGAACCAGTCATAGTCCCAGTGACAAAAACTAAATTTGACCGAATTCCGTCCAGTTTTTGCCTGGCTGGTTGACGAGTATTATATTATATCACTTTTGTTTATGGTATTGAGTCATTGTACCATTGAGTGCCCTGGAGTGTCCCCCATGTACCAATTCTTGGCTCCACCGCTTCTCTGTGGGCCTCGTAAGATCTAGCGATTTTTATTGTCATCCCGAGAAGTGCATTATCGTTCTCGTGATATCGAGTCATATACATAGATTTATCACCTTACGGGTACTTAGAGTTATGATTTTCTGCTGTTTTCTAAATTATAATGATCTTATAAATTAGTTTGCTCAAGCTCGTTGGCCGATCCTTTTTGGATAGAAACTTCAATAATTTTTTTTGATTGGTTAATTGTTTCTAATACGCTGTGGAATTTTATTCTCTTTTGCATTTTTAATCGATTGGAGATATTAGTTATTGAATATTGTGACTCATTATTCCCCGGCCTGGTGCCGATGTTATAAAGAGTTTTGCCACATTGATCGTTCGTCCTACGTCCCGTTGACGACCGTCTTATTAATTCAAGGCTGCTCTCTGTATACAATATTTATGTTCAGTTATGATTGTATGATACATCTAGTTTCTGTGTACTGTATTTCTTTGTAATTGACCTTTCGTATTTGAACTTGTTATCGGTTACTCTTTCATGCATATTAATGATATTTATTATATTTGCTTTTGTTGACTATCGTTATTCTAAGTTCTAGTAAAACGGTCGCGCATCGAAATTCTTTTGTATTCGTCTCTTGCGCTCACCAAAGTGACTATTTAATATATTGTTATTTTGTTATCTTATTTTGCTTCCTATATTCTTTTGCCGAGCACCTTTTCTACGTGTACCGAGGACCACCCTCCTATCAATCCCGTGGACTGAGTAGGCAGGTTGACAGCGGGTTTGAATCGGTATCCTGGCGCCCAATTCTATCTAGTTGATTTTAAGTAATTTAATTACTGCCGAGTTTCGTATCTGTGTATTGATCCCAAGGATCCCGGCTAATAATTCCGAGTTTCGAGATTATTTAAAAATATAACGTCCCAGTACATAGTATGCATAATTTAGGCAGGCATAAATGTATGCATGTAATATGGAAATAATAATTATCAACGGAATTATTATGGATAAAATAGATAAATGTAACTAAAGTGTAAAATCGAATCATTCAACGTGTTTTTAAAAATTGACTATTTTAATTTAAATTAGGTAAGCATTTTGTAAGTCTACAAAATTCACAATCACGTGAATACCAGAGAATACATTATTATCAGCATTGTTGTTTCTCTCTATGAATGTATGTCAAAGTTTCACAGCAATGTAGCTTGTTTAACAGTTACAAGTAGTTTGAAAACCAGCTCCTCATGAGTCTCCTTATCAATTAGGTTATCTTCAAGGGTCACATCCTTAACAGAGTCCACAGTTTAAGAATCAGTTAAAGATTCCTCAACAGCGACGTTACTATCACAATTTACAAAATCTTCAAACGTCGCGTTTTTCACGTTACAATCAGACAAAATCTAATTCCATTCGATTTCCATAATCTAGTCTACAACCGGTTCCATTTCTACTTGCAGCTTTTCCCCCTGGTAAAATTCACAAGTTTTGAAGCAATTGACGATCTCTCCCTTCGTTATGTTTCACCAGGCTTTATCGGCCATTATCATTGCCTCTAGTATAGATATGATAATTGCTTTCACCTCCTCGATGTATGGTATCGTAACACGGAGCACTCCTACATCCAGCATGATTCGATAAGGAGCCCCTTGGACTCGCGATTCTGTCTCGTTAGAAGACAAACTTGGGCTGGAACGATTCACGCTAGTAAAGATAAGCAAAAGAAGTGTAAAACGGTGGCGAATTTTCATGCCACGCTTTCTGAGTTTTCTAACACATAATCAGGTACTCTACTATCCTACAAGCTAATTCTCGCCAATGATTTTAGCCATCTTCCTTACAGCAGCAATCATTATTATTCCCAACTCTTATAGCGAGGCTGATAGTAATTCCCGATTATTATTTTTTTCACACTTTTCTGTAGATTCCATAAGAAATAACGTATTATTTGCAATTTAAGGAACTCGGTAAACTATTAATTCCGCGAAAGATTCGTAGGCGAATGCGAAAGTTCCTGAGAAAGTTAATAGCCGCGGAAACTTTGTGCAAGGCGGTACGGTTCTTTACCTGGGAAGCACAAATGGGGGACGCCCCGCCCTTAGAAAAATCTATCATTAGCATTGTAATCTATTATTAGTATTACTAATCAATGGTAACCAATGGATTCAGATTTGATTCTCTTGAACAGGCGCGTTTGACAAGTGTTTAAAGTGTGTGGAAGTAACGCACAAACACAAGGTTAAGTGTGTAGGGATCGGCTGCTACGTTGGTTAGGTGTGTATTCAACGCGTTTAGCGCTCCTATACTTGGAGCACACTTCCAACATGTGTGGATACACGTATAAAAGAAAAAAAAGAAAATGAAATTCTGGACCGTCACCAACTCTTGAAAGTTATTGATCGCCTTTTTAATACAGTAAGCATTGCAACGAGTTTATAAACACGAGCCAAAATAACTTGGCGCACCGCAGTCCTCTCTGTATCGACATCCCCACCTGCCAGCACCAGAGTTCCAGCGTGCTCTGTCGCGAAATCGCTCTCGTACCTTTCGCCGACCGAGACTGGCAGACAGTGTTTCGAGAATAAAGGTATGCTCCATACCGTGTCAAATGTTACAAAGATTCGATTGGTAAATCTTTTCGTTATTTTTGTATTGTTAAATTATCAAATACGAGCAAGAGCCTAAAGTCGAGGACTAGTCTTTCACATCTACTAGTCAATGACGGAGCGCATGTACGTAATAACGCGAGAGCGAAAGTTATCGAGCGAGACGTTTTAAATCAGGATCCAAATTAAATGGTGTGCAGATAACTGCAACTAACCTATAGATGTTCATCCAAAAATATGAAAAAACGACGCATTCATCATATAGAATATCATGATCGGTCGTACTTTACGCACAGGACTCGCACATAATTTAGTTTTGTAATACACATATAATAATTCTGTCCGATGCGATAATTCTGTGAAACATGATAGCGGTTAGAGAATTTTAAAAGTATGTGATATGTGTGGGTGAAGGATTAAGGAATGTATCTAGTTGTATTTTCGTTTTTATTGTTATAACTGTTATGAGACTTCGAATCTCGTCTGTATTTTTTTATGTAATCTATAATTCGTTGTCATTATCGAGCTCATAAGTTGTGGACAAGTTAAGTTGAAATATTCGTACTTATTACCTTGTAAGTATTTAACTGACATTCAAATGTTGGCATATTCAAATAAAATGTCCAATTACAAAATGGAATATTACAGCATTAAGCTTCTTATTATAATACAAGGTCAGAAGGAATGAGACGAGATGAAGAAACAATATATAATCACCGAGTACAAATACATACATATATCTTTGATCTCACTGAACAGAGGCAACGAGTCGTTTTTACTCTGTATGGTAATAACGGACTTTGGTTTATACGTGGTGCCGAAGATAATCGTAGATAACTATTTCATGTGTTAGTAATATTGGTATGCATCCTGAACCGAAAATCTAGCATCAGTATGAGCCTATACAACTTTAATTCCTTTTTATTCTTTGGGTTTGCCAATTGGAGTATAATAGCAGCTCCAGACTACAAGATCCTACAAGTAAAACTTTGAGGTTAATACTGGATTTAATAAGAGCACGCAAACACAGAGTTAGATCTGAATAGTCTTATGCAATATAATTGTTTAGTTGAGATCCGTGCACATGTATATCTATAAGAAGATCTGGTAAGATTACTAACTAGGGTCTCCAGGTCGAAGGCTCTTCACCAGTTCATTGAAATGATTAGTTCCTTGATGCCTGTTCAAAACAACTTTTCATGCAGTAAGTGCAGTATTTCAGTAAAGTATTTCAATAAAATTCTCAATAGCATATTTCCCGTTCGAGATAGTGTCATAAAGAAATATAAACTTCGCGAAACCTGCGGCTCTTATTTCGGAGCTTATTCCACTAAGAGAAACGTTCTTCATTCTTCGGCATGCAATACTTCGAACGTTGATGGAGTTTATATCGAATATGATCTGTACTCGTTGTTAGTAGGAGCTATTGAAAGAAAAAGTTATATTCAATCATTCAAAAACATCACGATAAAGTAGTGAATGAGTAACGTGATGTGGTTAGCGATATAACTTTTGGAAGATATTATAAAAAAGTTGAATGCCAAGCTTCGTTGCAAATGAATAATGTTAGACTCGTTTCGAACACCGATGAAGTCCCGATGGCAAACAACTCACTTGTGCAATTACAGGGCTTTCCAAGTACAAATTTTAAATATTCCATCAGCCTGTAGATGTTCGTTTCAATTGGTATGTGAACTGTATTATAGCCCGAAGAAAAAATCACTTCCCGATGGTTTCATGAAGCCATTTGTCACCGCATGTTTTATACACAGAGAGATTTGATTGGTATTCCCAAAAAACGGTTTTAAGTTTCACAGCGCTATAATCGTTTGACTGGCATGTTTAGCTGCCTTTGCACGAAGTTCAGCACTGGAAGTTATGCAACATAATGGATTCTTTTGTTGTCCGAGCTATGAACATCCTGATGAAGTTTGTCAAACGGACTCAGAACATGCAAAATTTCTTTAGATATTTCGATATGTCAAGATTAAAAAAAAACATCTTGTATTGTCTGAATATACTTGTATTTGCAATTTCTATATTTGTTTTTGTTAGTACGTGATTGAAATTCTTAAAAATACCTAAAGAAACATCCACGCCTTGATTCTTTAATCCCGCATGAAGAACTGTTAGTAGCGCTAAAAAAGTTTAAATATCGAAAAGCCGCGGGTACGGAACAGCTAAGCAACGAGTTCTACAAGGCCTTGACCAAAAATATGGCTTTATATTTAAAAGTGTTACTTAATAAAATTTTTAAACTATACAGGCATCGTTCACACTGGTGAACTGTGTGGCCAAATTATTTACTCCAATTTTACAAGAGAGTATTCAGGCTTGGACTGACGTCGGTTGAGATGTGAGGCGTGGAATGCTTCTGTTCCCCCTGAGAGCCAAATAGGTTTCATACCAGGGAGAAGTTGTACTGACCACATATTTACTCTGATTACTGTACTGCAGCTCCATCTGAGAGGAATGAAAGGGACAGTTTTCGGACTGTTTGTTAATTTCAGACGCGGTTTCGATTCCGTGTACCACACAAAATTATGAGAGAAATTATTTCGCTTAGACCTGAGTGCTAGGATAATAAGAATTTTAAGATCGCTATATGAAGAAGCCAACGTTAGCGTCAAAGTCGCCGGTATGCTATCTGACAAAGTTGCAGTCACGAAAGACGTTCTAGAAGAGGAAACGCTTAGTCCGTTTTTATTTATTCTTTACCTATCCGACATAGAAGAATTAATGAGAAGCGAAGGCCTGTACGGACTCAGTATCAATGAACGCTCAGATGTAATCATGCTTTTATATGCAGACGACATAGTAACCCTTGCCCACTCTCAGATGGACCTAAACTCAAGCCGCTGGAGGACTACTGTGCCTTGTACAATCTGACAGTAAGTGTAGGCAAAACAAAGATTGTGGCTTTCGGAAAAGCTAGTAGACTGAAAAAGCCAGAGAAGCTTTGTTTTAAATTCAAGAATAAAGTGATAGAGATAAAGAGCTAATGCTTATACACCTACCTAGGAATCCCGTTCTGTTACTCCACGCTAGGGTTTCAAACGGCATCAGCGGCAATTGAAAAAAACGAAGCTGGCTTAAGACACGATTTTATCGGTGTTAGCCAGAGCAAAGTGGATTTCCGGGGAGAGTGTAATCAAATTGTATAAAAGCATCAGTGAAGCGACTCTGTTTTATGCTGTCCCAGAATGGGGATTGAGATACCTCGAAGATCTTGAAACTGCGCAAACGGATTTTTTCAAGCGAGTTCTATGCTTTCCTCGATCTACAGCGAGTCGTGCTCTAAGACTCAAGCTATGACTGGTAATGATAGAATATGGGGCTTTGGAATTCACCTTGGGGATTTTTTTATAAGAATTTCAAATATGGACGACCCGTGATACCCCAAAATGTGCCTGCGTGAACTGATTAGACAGCTTCATCCCTCGAATGAATAAACGAAATACAGCTGCATCAGCAGTATTAGAGATTTCCTAATAAAAATGAGTAGTCCCCAAATAGTCAGCAACCTCGACCCTCCAGTATGGGAGGCGAAGATAACGGAAGTATTTCATAATTTCAAGCGACTACTGATTACCAAGGATTTCGAAATCTGGGACAAAATAAGAGGTAGCTTCAATGAGCCAGCTAAATAGCTACCCAGTGACAGTAAAGAGGTCAAGTAATGAGGGAATACAACGACACCCAATCCAACCCAAACGATCGTGAACAATAAAAATAATCCAAAAGAACGCAATCAATACAACCAACTCAAATGAGTAAGCATTAATATCGTATGATTTTTACTGCGATTTCTTCAGTTGGTTTGTCTCTATTTAGTTTATCCGGTTTGCTTGGATTGGGTTGAGGCTTGGATTTTTACGTCAGGGTTAGATCTTTCTGATTGGTTCGTTTGGGTTGGTCGTATTGGTTACGTTCGTTTGGATTATTGTTGTTGGTTAAGATCTTTTGCATTGGAATTGGTGTCGTTGTATTTCCTCATTACTTGACCTAATTACTGTTACAACGGAGGCTTTATCTGAACAAGAGAAAATTTAAATGATTCTCATCTACGGAGAAAGTGGCAGTAATGTCGATGATGCTGTCACGCTTTATAGATTTTTTATTGTTTTTTGTGTTCTTTTAATTATATAATATTTTTATATTTTCTAAATATTTTTCTCTTTTTTTTTCTTGGCTTTTTTTTCTCGTTTTTTTCCAGTATTTTCCAAGTTTTTTCTTGTTTTCAATATTTATTCTTCTAATATTCTTACT
>JARPRH010007568.1:0-31490 GCA_031763665.1 Calameuta haemorrhoidalis
CTTTTCAGAAGACGGTTTTCATTGTGATTTCTCATTATTTGTAATATTTTTTATTCGATGAATTATGCCAGTCATTTAAAATGTGCATTCTCAAGAAGTTTCAATATAATATTCATATAACTGTTAAATCGTGTTTGTGGTTATTTCGGGGGGCTTCGCCCCCTGAACTCTCTTCCACCTCTGTCAACGCGTTGCCCGAGTTACCAAATTAATCTGCTGGTTTGCACCGTCCTGAGAATCGCCTACTACGCGGAAACTCGCGTCCGCTCCGCCGTTGAAGAAAATTGTATGTGAACCTCGAGCAAAAACAGGCGTTTGCACCTTTTATAAAGTTGAGGTCCCCGAGGCGAAGCCGATACGCGGCGCGGAAACGCCCGTTTTCACTCTCGGTGCACAATATACTATTATTATTATTATTATTAATTCAATTTTTATTTTTCACCAATAAGCTTAATTTTTTAAAATGTTTGTTAGAATTCCATACTGCAAAAGGCATAAACTGAAGCTCAATTGCATCAATTCTGTCTAGCTTCCGTCCGCTGCACTACTGTGATTTTAAATCACTGGTTATATATGAATAACATTGAGTTTGTCAACTAATTTGGACCCGTTTATACAGGAATCATTAATCATGGGGGAAAAAACTGGATTTTTAGAATATTCTGTATTTTTATACGAAAAGGAAAATATTACAAAATATTGTTTAAGAATTAAAATAAGAAATTTAAACTGACTACACCCTAATAGTTCAGATTTTCTTCTGATAATATTAATCTCTATTAGTAATATCTAGGTAATTAATATCTGTCGAAATAAACTAAACATTTGAAAACAACACAGTGTTTAACAATTAAAGGAACGAAATATATCTATCTAGTTAAGTCTTTGGATTATTATTTGACTACTTATTACAGGCTAATTTTTCTAGAACTACCAACAGCTTCTCATCCATTTCCATTTTTTCTCTGTGCCGTTTTTCCCTTGCTTTTTCATGCTCTTCTTTTTGTCGCATTCTTTTCTCAAGCATAGCAGCAATATTTGCTTTCAATGGTCTGATATCAATAATATTTAACCGCCAGAATACCATGGGAAGACAGTTCTTAAATAAATATACCTAATGCAATTCCACTGTCTGATGTTACATATTCTGCGCTACCTAGTTGAACACATAGACCTGTCGAAGAGGCAAGCGCTAAAGGCGAACACCACGCCTTTTTTGCAAATACTGAATCCATAAACTGCAGGGAGTGTTTGAGAAAATGTTTGGAAATCACACTCACTCTAGGTTTTCCATCTTATTGGTCCCATGCCTCATGAAACTGCCATGTCCGCCTTTCATTTTCCAGACTTTGAATTGTAGTCTTTACTAGATTTGTACGTTTTTTTGAGGCTACACATTTTTGCTGCACACTGCGGCCCTGACACATTATGCCCCTCAATTTGAAGGACCTCCGCCATCTCTTCCCATATTGTTTTTGGGAAGACTTTCCGTTTGTCAATTTTTCTTCTCTAGTCCGGTAACCTTCCAACAGAAGAAGGACAGCCGATGATGTCCACCGATACACAGATTCGGAAATAAGCATTATGAGCATTAGGATCAATTGCTTTGAGTGTAACTGAAAAAAAATAAGTATCAAAACTTAAAACCTCAGTTTCTACAAATTCTGTACCTCCTTCTTCAGGGTCAGTGTTATGGACAATTTCTTCTTCCGTTGGAGTTACTGCTTCACTTGATTCCGAGAGAACAGGAGCTGACTGATCTGTGAAGGAATCTTTCTCTTGCAGAGCTGTGTTCATTAAAGCTTTTGCAAAGTTAATGTCTAAAAACATATGATCTTACGTTAGAATAGAAGAGGTTTTCTAACCAAAATAGGGTTTAAAAGTAAGCATCTTTTCTATAATGTACATTAATAATATCACGTACCATTTCTTGCACGTAAAGCATCTCGTACAGGAACATTTGATTCGACTAATATATCCCTTTTGGAATCGTACAGCGTTATTTTTTCAGTCTCCATCATAAATTTGAATTAAACATGGCGCACGAAAACCCACCTATTTGATGTGGGCGAAGCGATCGCATCGCGGTCGTCAATGATGACGTCATCAGTGACGCTTCAGGTACTGCTCACAGCGACCGCGGCCTTAAGTGGAACGAGACAGAGAATATTGCGATCGTAACGAGCGTTAAGTGGAACACACCCATGGCCGACGGCCGACTCTAACGCAAAGTGACAGTTCGTAAAAACTTCGATCACAAAACATCTCAATTTTTTAAAATCTAGAAAACTCATGTACTTTTGATCAACGATGTGCGACCGTGGATTTGTGAAGGCAAATGCGAATATTTTTTCAGTCGTAGACATATTTATGGTGGCCGAGTTTTTCAGTAAAAATAGTCGATTCGACGCTGCAGAAGTTCGTCGGGCCAAAGCTTCGTTGTATGTAACTTTTAATTATTGTACTCGATCAAAAAAAAAATGGATACAATAAACCATATTATAATTCATTTATAGGGCGTGTCGTGAGAGTTACGGTGATGAAGCAATAAGTTATGTGCAACTGAAACATGAACAAAATACTTGCATAGTAAAATGTCGAATATATCCGGAACATAAAGTCTGTTTAGTACGGTAGCACCAGTGGCGCTCTGCCTATCTATTGGCTATGGGACTACGTGCGAATGGACTTATCACGGCGAGGATAATAGATCGAAATCAATATCGCGCCAACTGAAGTTTCTGAGGTGGATCGCAGTGCTCTCCTCAGAACTTTGACAATATTTCTCTACACGATGGGCTCGGCAGAATAGCGAGCGCTAGTATGTCGGAGCCTCCGACCACATTCTGAACAACGATTTTATTAAATTACTATGCTCTATCCCAGACGTCAGAAATCGAGCTTAAAGACATTATAACGATTTTACTGTTCGTTATCCTTTCGGATTTAAGTCACGCTTACTGTCTTATTACTCACGGTCGATGTATTTTGTTGATTGTTGAAGTTTGAATTTTGAATTCTTAGAATATTGAATTTGATTTCAAATGCATTATTTAATTAATTGAGATGTTAGATTGATTAGCGAGAAACGCTAATCATCTATCGAATTTCATTTATTTTATTTTCCGCAGATTGGCTTTCGGGAGATGTTGTCATTTTCATAATCCTTAAATTTTTTTTGTTTTAGCAAGCCAAACTTGTTTCTTTGGTAGTCGCGTCGCACTTAATTTATTATTAATTACTTGTCCCATTATTGATCCATGTAACTTGTTTGGAAATTATTCTTCAATAGCATTTAAAGCAATGAAAAGAGAAAGAAGTATTAAAAGTATTGTTTTACTTTTTAAAGTATAGTAGTCCCTCATTTGAGACAAGTGGAATGTATTTTTACCACACATTTTAAACTGCGTGTAATAAAAAAGCCACTTACACATTAGTACAACGTCAATTTTCTTATTAAAGTACTCTAAAACGTAATTCTTACTCGGAAATCTATTCTTGTTCTAGGAACTCTACTGGACCCTCCTCTTCATTACTAACTTCGAGTACTTATGGAAATAAATCAGTTAATAATATTAATTCCACTGTTGTATATGTGTCACGCTTAATGGTGTTGAAAATTTACGAATATATAACGCAATCAAATATACTTTGTACGTGAAGCTACCGCTCACACCGAATTTCCAGTTAGTATAAAGCTGCTTCCACAATACTATAGAATTATTAAGCCTTTAATAAGATTCATGTGGAGTGTCTTTGTATGAGTACGTACGTGTGTGCTTCGCATAGTTCCTCGTATTTTAGGTGACAGTTTTTAGAGTTATGGGATGTCCAGCTGCTCCTCTCCGTACTTTCCTGGATCTAGGTATTAGATGTCGAAGTCTAGGGTGTCCAGAAAATTGCGCAACTAGCGACGCTTTGGCGTTTCGCTCAAACTATAGTATCCTCTCTGTTGTTCGCACAGCCTGAGGTACGTAGATAATCCAGCACACTCTCCGCTCTTATGTTTACCACACGGCTTCAATAAGCTGGACACTATTAACGACGTTTATATGCATTCAAGATTACATTTTTTTTACATTTGTATATTTTATGTATTTCTAGAAAATTGGACTTACTTAGGTGATTCCTTATCGAGTACTACTTGGCGGGCCGTGTCAGGAATTCCAGAGTATTTAATTTGCACGTACTAATAGTATTCTAATACTGTATGTTTGTTGTTAAATTTTTACCGTGATTATTTTTGACGAGTTATTGTTAAGATGCTCTATATAGAAAGTTAGTACTGGGTTTGTATCAAATTTATATCAAGAAATGCACGGACCCACCAAGTAGTACTCGATAAAGTTTTATTAATTATTAAATCACCATTAAATCATAATTAAATGCGGGAAGCAGTAGTAATGTAAAAGAGTAGCGAAAACGTTATGGGAAATTTTGAAAATACAATAAAATGGTGGGCCAGTGCTAGATCGTGTAATAGAAAAACATATAGTGACTTATGTACTTGGCCTCAATAATATGATATCAATACTTCTTATTAGAGGAATTCACAGTACTCCTATACTTGGCGTAGTTTTTTACACCTACGTGTTTTTTGGCAGAAAAAAAAATAAAAAAGACAACAATAGAAATACTATCCAAAGAATAATATCAAATGATACATCGCGTACCTTGTTAATTCAAAGTCGTGATGCGGCTAATCCGCATTCAAATCAACACGATAATCGACCATCAAGGACCTACCTGTACGCATTCTATGCGCCGAAAAATCTAAATAAAAAAGTTCCTTACAGATGGAAAGACACGGATCAATTTGGAAACACGTTACACAATTTCAAATCTAAAAATCGACCCAAAACGAATGAGTGAACTCTGCCGATCGACGGATCGTCGTACCTTGGTTAAAATCAAATCGAAGTGGTCGCCCCTCAGCGTGTCCTCTGCACGCGTAGTTAAATCACGAAAACAAAACCAGTTAATTGCATGAAAATGCGTTGCTCACAAAAGTCAAGGTGTACTCGCCTACCGTGGCGTCCTCTAGCTCGCGTAATTCAAGAAACCCTGCCTTCAGACAACTTGCACTCTGTGCATTCTCAAAAACAAACGTTCAGCCACTCGCGTTTTGAAGCAGCGAGTTGGGCGGCGATTTGCCCTGCGGACGAATCCTTTAACCCAAAATCTTCGCCACGCGCCAGTTTCAAACATTTCATCGTGTCGCAGACGCCAGAATGTCTGTCCCGCGTTGCGCGCGCCTCCTGGATCAGTAGAGCTGCTCTCCAGAGATAGCGCAAGTGTCTACCCTCGCGCGTCGCAGCTCCCTCTTCCTGGAACTCCAGCTGGCTCTTCTTTCTCCGCATCGATGCGTCTTCTCGAGCACGGCGAACGAGCGATCTATTCGAACTCCGGCAGAGTACACAGCAAAAAGAAAGGAAAATAATCAAATCTCGTGTCATATAATTTAATACGCCCTTGCGATCGGTGGATTCTACCTGGACTTTCATCGTGGCCTTACGCCATTCTCACGTCTCGGCGTGATTTACGCCGAGGAACCGACGGGCGCATTTCACCACGTCACAATAGATAAACCGCATATTAATAATATGCAAGATAACAACAAATATAACAATACAAATAATGTTAGGTGTACAAATTAATTCTCGGCCACACAATTTAATGAATGACAAGACGTAATCAAATTTCAATTTTTTCTCCGCCGTAGGGTAACTTTGAAATGCCATCCTTAAGTTTTTAACGCAAGTTTAATATTTGACAGTGTTCTTGATATAACATCGTAAAACAATAGTGAAAACGATGTCATTCAAAAAGTAGCATTTTAAGCAAGAAGAAAAGCTTTTTTAGGATAAAAGCTACGGAGGTTAAGGAAATGATTTTTTTTACTTTAGGTGAAAATGCTGTGTTTTATAGTGCGTGTAAAATGTGGTTTCAAAGGTCTAAGGATTGAAATTTCAATCTTCGGGAAAAAATCACCTTTTTTCCGAAGCGAAATTCGGCACTTGCTTGAGAGATGGCGGAAATATATGAAAAGTAATGAGGATTATTTTAAAGGCTAGGTAGTTGTTTATTATTATTATTTTTTGAAAACGGACATCAAAATCTTGCAATTAAGGTCAAAAAATAATTTGTACACCTAATAATTAATGGTGTCTACAACGCAGTCTCGATATCTGACTTCTTTTATTATCATTTGTTTTTCTTTTTCGTTCTATCAACTGCGCGGACAGATTATTAGATGTAGGTTAGATGATGATATGAATTAGTTACTATCATGTACTGGCAGTAGTATTCGACAGCGAATTGACACACGCTGTTGAATTAGGAACATAATAAAAAAAAAAAATATACATAAATCTCGTGAGCGTTATTCAACTTCTATCCACAGCAATTAATGCTATGAACTGGTTTCAAACTACAATCACCGAACGGGAAAGACAATTCAGTAAAGAACTCAAAAACATGATCATGAAGCTATGAATGAGTCGATGGAGACAGAATTTGAAACCAGTTTGGATTTTTTGCATCGCACGAAGTTCATGAAGCGGAAGCCATAGAAGATAATACCGGCGAGAATCGGTACTTATTATTAGTTTTGTTCTATTTGAGATATAATAAATCAAAAGTCTTTTTGTTTAAATGTTGTGCTTTAAACGAATCGTGAATTCTCGAAACAGTCTTGCGATTTCATGTTACATTCGCAAAATGTCTCAATTGATTTATAATCCATTTATGCTACGTACTCTTACAGAACGCTATAACGTCAATGATTTTATTTGATCTCCTAGTTTAAGAAACCAACGTGTCTTGAAGGTAACTCGGATGCTTGTTACGAATGGAATCGGAATATGGCGGAAAATGTTTGTATTAGTAGGTTTAGTTCTACTAAATTTCAATGACATTTCCCTTATTATTTATTTCCATATTTCTCTCAATTTATTGGCTACTTTACTGATAATATCTGCTAGAAGATTGCTATCTTCCTTTTCTACTCACAATCAGACAATGCAGATTTAATTGACCCTTTCAGGCATATATTATCTCTTGCATCCGCAATTTTGATCAACTTGTTTTCTTTTTTTTTTGGGTCGACAAATTCTGATCAGAGATTACAAATTTCGGACTTGAGATTTTATTCTAGCGATTGAAAAAACCCTTAGGTAGTAAGCCCTAAACAAATTTTGTTTTGAAATTCCCATCCGCCATATTGGATCCACTATGTCAAATTTTGGTAATTAAAGAATTGTTACTTCAGATTCTTATTCTGCGACCTAAAAAACCTTCAGAAAGCAAATTTTCAGCAAATTTGATTGTTTATTTGGATTTAATACTGAAAATATTTTGTTATATTTTTTAACAAAAAAGGGATTTATTAACAAAAGTAACATGGTAGAAACTTCTAAAAAAATTCTGAAAAATGCTTTAGGATCTACTAAGTACATACAAAAATGGCCGACATAATTTTCATGACAGACTAGGGAAAAAAGCATTCCTCTTAGAAAAAGCACTAATTTTGATTTTTTTGTTTATTTATGGTATTTTCCCAGTTAACAATCAATGTATCTTTATATTTTATTACAATTATTTATGATCATGATCTAGGGATCTTGTAGAAACAAAAAACCTGGTACTTGTTAAAAAAGTGGTTAAAAATGAAAGACCGCGAAAATAAGCGCTCAGCGTCCCACTATGCTTTTGACGATTAACACTTTCGTTAATAAGTAGGATTTGGGCATTGAAGCTTTTCAGTTCTATTCTAAAGCCTGGGCCGTTTATTCCACGATTGCTTCCATTCAGCAATTTCGCCTTCTGTATCGGGATTTCCCGCTGGCAGTCATGTCAGATAGCAATTGCACTATCGACCATTGACCTCATTGGGGCATTAACCTAAAAAATTCGAGTGTTTCATTATTTTCATCCCTCCGCCAAGTTAATAGCCTTCTAACTAGATCATTAATTACAAGAGTACGATTGAGATTGGTATAAGAAATGTCAAAGTTTTGCATTTTTTGGGGTTTCGAGTGATTATACAACGAAGAAATAACTTATATATTTATTATCAACAACACGTCAACAGTTTGGCAATACAGTATACATGTCAGTAAAATAATACGTGCCTTCTAGCATCGACATAACAGTCTACTACTAAATGATTATCCTATCGTGTCGTAGTTTATACCAATTGACACATTTCAAGTAACTGATGCACAAACTTCTATTCTGTTTAGCGTTTTGGACAATTGCATGAAAAACATAGAGCGCCTTATGCATCATGATTAAAATCAAAATTTCCTCTCAAATGCGTATCAGTGCACACCTGTTGCTAACTTAATTGAAATTTATAAAAAAAAATAAAGTTAGAAGTTTAAATGTCATGTGCGATATAATGTTACTCGTCGTTTCAATTGTATGCTATATTTATATTTCTACTTTCTGTTTTCAGAATGGATTGAGCACATTAAGATTAAAAATACCGGATAATCAAATTTCGGAATATTGTACTTTGAAGTGAAATTTTTTATCTTTGAATTGTTTTATTGCAATACTAAAATCCCACGATTTTATTATGAATGTTACGTATATAAAATAGCTTCTTTTTTTCAGCTTTCTTGAAACATTATATACAATTGTAAATTTAATAATACTACGCTTATTACACACACATTTCTTTAAAATATAGTAAATAATATTTTTAAGCATAACTACCAATTGAAACGTCAAGATATACATTTTATGGATCATAGCGTTTTAATATTGTTTTCCAAAAACGAATTTACAAAATGTCATCTCGTAATGACAGATGGCCTCGTGTCTCACAATATATACGCTTATTCCTATATTTATCGTTTGATTAATGCTAAGATTTAAATAATTCATTCCCATACGAGATATTTCATAGTTCCCATTCGTTAAACTCCGACTATTTTATTTGCGTATCAATTGTATAAAGCATTCGTCGTATGATGGGATGGCAAAAATCGTGTGTGTATACGTACTTTATACATTCATTTTCTAAATATTACTAATTGTCAAAGTATCAAACCTTAATCGCACAAGTTACATGAAAATGAATTGGCGTAAACAATAAAATTTGCAGGCGCCAGTATTTTACACATTACTGGTTATTATTGTATTAAAAACTGTAATAAAGGAGAGTAACTGGGTAATGAAATCAGTTCGGCCTTAATCAAAATTGAAAAATTTGAGAATGTTGAAAACTATTCTACAAATATCACCTTTATACCAACAATTCGATTGGGAAAGATTATTTAACGAATGTTGTAGAAAGTTCTACATTGTAAATTTCAAGGATGACATATGATCCTGGTGCTAACGTAGAATCCCGAGAATACAATCATTGATTACAACAAATATGAAGAAATTTAATTCATTCCTGTAGCCTTTAAATTCGGATCATGAAATTTTTTTCATGAGAGGGGTGTATCAATCTGAATCGTAAGGTTCCAACTGTTGCTATAAATATTTAATATAAATTTTCATCATGATTACCTTAAGCCTCAAAGAAAGACAAACCAAAAATGCTTAGCGTTTCTGTATAAAGAGTAGCACAATAAAATGATTTAATTAATATCGAAATTAACTCATATGTCTGGTATGATTGCACAGTATCCCCAGTAAACATTTCTGTCTTACAGATATCTCGCAAATAAAGTCTCATTATAGTTTTGATCAATTGGCTCTACGTGAATTCTCGGATACTTCTGCCAGGTCTAAGATGTAGGATTTAAGGCTCAAATAAGAATAATTAAAATTTTAAGGAGGTATAATTTAAGTCTTCGGGAAGTACAGTAAAAAATCACTTAGTATATAGTAATATTGGGTTAGCAATTAAATGATTGCGGATTTTGTCAATAGATGTTCTGAGCACATTCTTTTGTTTTGTCAACGTGTACAAAGCGTCTAACCTATATTATTTTCAAATTCCGTTCTGATGATTTTTCACTCAAAAATGCCCAAAGATCTGGCTGTCCAGTTGAAGTTGATGAGAGTCATATGAACGCCATCATCAATTCAGATTGTCATAGCACAACACGTGAGATTGCAGAGAAGCTCAATGTATCGCATACATGCATTAAAAAAAAAATTACAACAGTTTGGCTATGTGAAAAAACTGGATTTATGGGTCCCTCATCAGCTTAAGGAAATTTATTTGACGCAACGCATTCGCATCTGCGATTCGCTTCCGAAACGCAACGAAATTGATCGATTTCTGAAACGACTGATTACTGGCGGCGAAATGTGGATAGTTTATAACAACGTTAATCGAAAAAGATCGTGAGTGAAGCAGGATGAACCAGTCTAGACAACATCAAAAGCTGAAGTTCGCCAAAAAAGATTATGCTGTCAGTTTGGTGGGATTTAAAGGAATTCTGTACTTTGAATTTTTACCAAGAAACCAAACGGTTAATTTAAACGTCTAAATTCAACAACTCACCAAACTGAGCAATGAAGTTCAAGAAAAGCAGCCAGAATTAGCAAATCGTAAGGGTGTTGTTTTCCACCATGATAATGCAAAACCCCACACATCTTTGGTCACTCAACAAAACTTATTGGAGCTAGGTTGGGATGTGCTGTCACATCCACCATATAGCTCTAGAAATCGAGGGTTTTGAATCGATTGCCACCAAGTTCACCACGATTAGTGTACGAGATCAAGGCGTATTGAGATGGCGAGCGAGATGATTTTATTTCAGGTCCATTGTTGTCGTCGTCGTCTTCGCATGTCCATTTACTTTTTCACATAACAGATGGCGCTGGCTGCTTTGCCTTTATTAGCTATGTGTACTCTGGATGGTGTTGGTAATTTACGAATATACAACACAATCAAATACATTTTGTACGTGAAGCTACCGTTTTTCAGTAACACCGAATTTTCAGTTAATATAAAGCTGCTTTCACAATAGTATAGAACTATTAAGGCTTTAGCCGTTATGAATAGTATAACAAAAGTTCACGTAGAGCGCGCGTGTGTGAGTGTGCGTATATGTATGCTCGACAAAGCTCTTCGTATTTCAGGTCACTGTTTTTAGAGATATAGGATGTGCAGACGTTCCGGACCTGGAAGTCCAGAATATCCAAAAAAGAACGCAACGAGCCATGCTTCGGCATTTCGCTCACACCATAGTATCCTCCCTTTTGTTCACACGGCCTGTGGTACCTAAATAATCCAACATACTTTCCTCTCTTACGTTTAACACACAGCTTCAACAAGCTGGACACCATTAACGACGCTTATATGCATTTAAGATTACACTTTCTTTAAAAATTTTTATATATCTTGTAACAAAAATGTTACTACAGATTCCTCCCCGCCATCTGACTCGAGAGTGCTACTCGCCTCGAGCGTCACCTCTTGCGTATATTGTTGATTATTGTTATTGATTGCATATATTTAGTGTTTTAGGTTCATTGTATTCAGCGTAAGATCCCTTCCCTCCACTCTTCCCTCTCTGTTCACTTTACCCTAGGGCACTGGCTCGGACACATCGAGGAGCATCATCAAGGACGTACAGCCATCCACAAGGAAGGATCGAGAGGGTAGCTATTCTGCCTAGCCAGCGGGATGCGGGGAAGGCCTGGACAGGAAGAACAGCTGATCGAGACGGGGTGGAGAATGGAGACCGGCAACCAGCCACCCTGACCACGCGTGAGCGCAACCCCGGTGCAGTCCCACAGGTAGTAAAGAGGCCCGTCACACAGCGGTGGCGCCCTCTCCCTCCAACTCCGCGGAAGTGCCTGGGAGAATTTTGACAGGCCACGGAGGCCGCCATGTTACCCGACAGCAAGCAGCCAACCAGTGCGCCGTCTATGGAGACTAGGTAAAGGAGGCCGAACGTAAACGGAAAGCTGCCGAAATTTTGTGTTGAAGAATCGTGTACTGATGAGTGTCAAAGATTCGCCACAAGCGTCACTCCAAGCAGAAGCGACAGAAGTGAAGTTGACAATTGGTGGTACAGTTGAAGTGAACTACGAATGGTGTGAAGTGGAAAAAACGTAACGGCAAAGAATATATTTGTTCTCTGCAATGGTTCATCAGCGTCCATTATACGTATGCGGTGCTAAATTTTTTGCCCGTGAAAACAAAAATTTCGAGACAAAATCGGTGGCAAGGAGATACGAGAAGGTAAGAAAATAAATGTAAGCAATTCTTTTCACCCAACCGAAATCAATCTAGTACAAATGGTCGATTAGTTTCGGAACGTAACTTCAAAAAAGAGCATGTTTTGTCCACATGATCTACTATTTCGCTTTGGCATATTTTGTTGCACGTAAGCTTGTGTATTAGCTCAAATATTATTAATGGACTTATATTTTTTGTATCGCTGATATTAGTGGATATTAGTTTACAGTTCGTTGACGAGTGTTGAAAGAATCGTTAAACGCTCGCCAAAAGCCGAAGAAGGAATTGTTTGCCAAACTCGATGCTGCGATCGATGGTCGGCGCTTCCTTCCTCCCGGGGAGTGCTCTGCTTCAGCGATAATCGCGCAGTACCATCAATATTTGGAAACGTGTTCCATGTCAAATCGCAGCCACTTATTCTATCACGATTACGACATCGATAAAACAAGTGAAGAGGTATTAGCGTATATAGCAGGCTATACCACCCTAAAGATCACCCGCTTAATTCACTGCACTAAGTGTATCAGTCGCCTGATAGCGAATGATGGTGTCGAACGAAATGAAGTTATCGATCAACTGAACCGTTACGATGGATTACTCTATCCGAGCGAAGAACTGTTCAAATTGATCAATACTCTGGAGAAAGCTGTACTCAGTGTAGTTGGCACAATGAAGGTGAAACAAAACGCTCTGGATCAAATAGTACAGAAAGTGTCTGAAATGAAAAATTTGACGTTATAGGATGCGCGGAACATGAAAAGAAAGTGACTAAAATAGTGGTTACTTTCTATCTTGTTATGCAAGCACATTTCCTTGCGAAATCCATTAACGAAAATTATAACGCAAAGAAAATCAAGAGCAAGATGAATCGTAAAAATGCTAAACTGTAAAAGGTGAGTCTAGAAGTTCGACTAGCTGATAGGCTGCAGCGATGGGAGCGAGAACGATCGCACGTCCAAGGAGAGAGAAAGGAAGAGAACAAAATCGCGATGAGAAAAACCGCCAGTACACTTGTGAAAATTGAAAATTTGACGGAACACATGGAACCAGATCCAGAGGAGCCGATGAACGGCGATATCGTCGTTTTGTAAAATGAGGAAGGCGACAGCAAGATGTACGAGCTGCCAACGTGTTGAAATTACTTCGTACAATCCCCAGGACCTTGGAAGCCCATTGAGGGAACAGCGAGGACGGGAAACCATGAAGACCTCTTCACTTCAAGCCAGGATACTGTATCGACAGCGTGAATTTTGGCGAGTACGAATATTGAGTACGGAGAGTGAGTGTGTGAGTGCCAATTTTTGATATTGTGCGATTTAAGGATTGTTAGGTGTGAGCGGATTTTTGAGTGAGTACGTTTGAACGATTGAGTTCTCTTTTTGCTCTTTCTCCTGCACCTTTCTCTATTTGCGTTTTTGTATTTTCGTAGGTTCCTTCCAGACATTAGCGAGTCGCCTCACGTGAACCAGCCTTTTGAGTTTTAGACTGGCCTTCTACCAACGAAGGTTGAGGCCAGTGGTATACACATTGCGTATAGCTGCTTTTAAGTCGACCCTGGGCTAAAAAAGACCCAGTACGTCACAAACTTTATGCATTTATAAAAAAATGTACTTACAAATTAAATTTATATACCATTAAACATTTTCGACATCGCAATATATTTTTCTGATTAGCGACATCACAATGTATTTACATTTTATATCTGTAACAATATTGAGTTGAATGCTTAGAGCTTCCATATCCCGTTGAACGACAAAACCTGTGATATCGTCTTAAAAAACACTTACGTGTAAAAAACTGCGCCAAGTATAGGAGTGCTGTGAATCCCTCTAACAAATCATATTATTAATGCCAAGTACATAAGTCACTACATGTCTGCCTATTATATGATCTAACACTGGCTCATCATTTCAATTGTATGTTCAAAATTTCCTATAACGTGTTCACTACTCCTTTATATTAATACTCCTTCCCGTATTTAATTATGATTTAATGGTCATTGAATAATTAATAAAACTTTAGGTGATTCCTTATCGAGTAATACTTGGCGGTTCTGTGCCAGGAATTCCAAAGTACTTACTTTGAACGTGCTAATAGTATTCTAATACTGTATCTTTATTATTAAGTTTTTACCATGATTAGTTTTGACGAGGTATTTTCAATATACCCTATATAGAAAGTTGAAGCTAGTTTTGAGACTAGTATAATGAGTGCAAATTCATATAAAAAATGCACGGACTCGCCAAGTAGGATTATGATAAGAAATCACATAAAGTTTTATTAATTATTAAATGACCATTAAATCATAATTAAATATGGGAAGCAGTAGTATTGTAATGAAAACGTTATAGGAAATTAAGAAAAAAACAATTAAAATGATGGGTTAGTATTAGATCATATGGTAGGCAGACATGTAGTGACGTATATACTTAACATTAATAATATGATTACAATACTTTTTGTTAGAGGAATTTACAGCATTCGTGTATTTGGCGTAGTTTTTTACACATAAATGTTTTTTTGGGGTTTTTAATGACGCTGATGACGTAAAATATCATTTAATTCAGTATTTTGCCGGTAAAAATCAGAAGTTTTATGAACATGGAATGATGACACTGCCTGAATGATGGTAAAAGGTCATCGACAAAAACCAACAATACCTACTTTATAAAGTTATATTTTCAGGTAAAAATTTTGAATTTTCCTTCTTATTTAAAATCCGCAATCATTTAGTTGCCAACAAAATATTACCAAATACTCGGTATTTTAAATTCCCATCATCGTCGATGCAACTTTATTAACATATTTGTTCGATAGACTTGAGACTTGTTCGACACTTCTATTCTCGAATTACATTTACTCAAAACGTTAAAACTAATACAAGGACTGATTTTACATTTAATTGAGACAAAAATATGATTCAAGTTTAAACGTAATGCGTGAAATTATGATGAGTCATTTCTGATATTTTAAATATTTACTCGATATGGTTCGTGAAATACCGCGACTTATAACAGAAAAGAAAAACGAAATATTAGACATCGTTGACATCAATCCGAGTACAAAATTTTTTGGAGATGCCTAATGTCTAATGCCTAATTTTGGGCTTAGTCAGCTCTCAACGGATCTATAAAAATTATAAACTATATATGCCTTGTCAGGTCCACGAATAATGTGCCTAATTAAAATCCTTTCAGCAGCATGAATAATGTTGAAAATATTTCCGCTAGATATAGAGGGCTATTCATGATAAGCGCATACTTGATTTCTGTGGTGGAATCACCGTGGCGCGTTTGTCGCAAATAACCGTATTTAATCAAATCCAATAGATGTGCATAACACAGTTTAATGAAAGTCTGTTTACAGAACAGTAGAGCTACTCTGTGCTTTTTTAATTGTTTTAGAAGGTTCTTTTGTGAAAATAAAAAAATTAGGTTTAAAAAATTAACACTTCAATGGGAATTTACTTGCAAGTTAATGATATATCATTATATGACATATATGTTGTGACGCTAAAATGCACGTCACAAAGTCCCGAATGTAGAACTTACGAGTTAATCTGGTAACTGTAATCATCAGTAGATTATATTTTTAGTCGGAAACATGACATCTCTTTTGATGAATGTATTTCATATACATATATTTTGTGTAAAAATATATTCCTCGCTAATTTATACAAACGAGACACAGCTTTGAAGTTGTTTTAATTTTTATTAAAATTTAAGTGATACAACATATCTTCGAAAATATTAAATTGACTTTGAAATTTTAGGAAAAAAATATTTATCGAAAATGTTGATTTTGTCTTATCCTATAGAGGTGATCCTACTGTGATATTTCATGTATTATCTACTTTTGCAGCTGTTATATTTTACCCTAGAATGGTACACTGAGGTCATTTTTGCCGCAGTGATTCTTCCTCCTCTTTATAATTATTACAACTGGGAAGGAAAAATACCACGGAATGTGGAGTGGCGCTAGCATCGTCTAAACAAAAATTCTTGTTGAAATTGTGTATAATTCCGATGCGCTAAAAGTCATTATATGTGTTAGTAGATTAATAAATTTTTGGTGTTATTTTTAGCGTTGATATGAGTACATTTAGAAACCCGTGCCATCTTATTTAATATTGTCATTCTCTACCAAGTATCTCATTGGCATATCTACGAAGCGGTCTTCCCTTTCCAATAGTGAATTGTTATGATTTTGACACAACCCGGAAAAGGGTTTAGCAAGGCCAGAGTTGTGCCAACGTGGGAGGTAGGAGTAATGATCCTGATAAGGGTGGGTTTGGATGAGTTAGGAGTAGTAAGAGTTTCTGAGCTAGAGACCGGCGGATTCAATCCCTTGACCGAGATAATAGGGGGTAACTATCAGGTTCGAAGAGTTCGAAGAGAATTCCCTTTAAGGAGGGGATCTCCCCTCCTTGGCAGAAACGCGAGCGCAGATATTCAGATCTGTGGTCTAGCCGAGTAGTGGCAGGATTGCAGGTGGAGTAGGCGTCTCGAGAGGCTGCTCCTTCCTTCTTGGAGGTAAAGCTGAAGCTGGAGATGCTTATCACACCGGTCGAATATGGAGTTTGGCCGGCAGATGGATGTTGGACGGAGTCGGAGAGATCGCAAAGAGCACCCGGTAACTTCTGGCGGATATAACCCGAAGCTCGTTCCAGCGACTTGTCCAGAGTGCGGGGAACGTCAGGCGAGGTCTCTTGGCTGTCCTTGCACCAGAGGACGATTGGAACGACGGGAGTTGACTGGAGGGGAGATGCCGGGAAGCTTCGAGATTCCAGGAGGTCTCGAGGCCCGGACATGTCGTCATCGGGATCGTTTAGGCATCCACAGGTCGTCAGGGTTTCGGTTGATCGAGGAATCAGGAAGTTTTGTCGAACGAGATAATTCTGCTGTTAGGAAGAGTTTGAAGCGAGCGAAGAACTTCTGCCGATGCCGAAGGTTCGGGCGAGCAAGGGCGTTCCGCTACTTAATAAAAAAAAAAGCTGAAGAGCCTCTTCTAAACGTATAAGAAAAAAACTCTTCATTTCGTATCGAAATCTTCTATCTCAATTTCATTTTTCCCCCAATTTTATTGTCAGCCTGAGGCATCTTACGTGGGGGCCAGGCCAGGCGCGGTGGCCTCCGTAGACGGATTAGCGTAGTAGGGGCATCTTATGGTGACGGAATATCCGTAAAGTGTGAGAGTGATGAGAGTGTAACAATCTACCTTATCTTTCGTCCCCTGGGAAATTCAGGTCTTCAGTAATAAAATTTCTGTAGACGTCACAAGTACATGATATTCCAGTGATGGTAGGAATGCACACATGGGCCAAGCCTCGAACAAGTTTGGACTAATTCTACTGAACATTGATGTCCAAGCTTGGTGCACAAGCCTGGGCCAAGCTTAGTAGACCAGAATAATTGTTATACAAAAATATTGTTTTAAAAAATATTTTCACGAAGTTAATTGTATTTATATTTCACTTACGAGCTTACTAAATTAAATTTTTGACGTAGGAAATTCCATACTACTAGAAAGGGTGGCCTATTAGAGAGAGTCCCCAACCACGGCCTGCCGTGAGCCGTTGAAAACTAACCAGAGCCCAGGACTCACGAATCTCTCGATCGGAAGACATCGAATTACTAGTGCGCGTCATATGCAACTAAAAGAAAGTAGGGGTAACGTGTTCCCCTCCTGGGTTTTTCTTTCAGAGAGAATCGAGGAGAAATGTGCTACTAGAGAGCGTTGAGATAGAGGGAGTGGACTGTAGTTATGGGCACGTTCCAACCCAAGTAGGACAGTGAAGTTGTCATGATCGAAAACGAGTTAAAACTTCTTACGATACAGAAAGATAATTCGTTCGACAGATGCGATTATTATTACTCGTTTTCGATCGCGGCAACGGTGTCCTATTTGGGATGGGACATACGGTATATTAATGTAGTCAAATTCATTTTTCTCGTATTATTATGAATAATGCAAAATATATACGATCCTAATAAAAATGATATTGAACAGTTTTCCATCAGGTATTCCTAACATGAATCCAATCAAGCGCTGTATACGGTGATATCGAGTATGCTTGCACGCACTACTGATACCTAATCAGGTTTTAATAGTATTTCAAGTGTAACGGAACAAATTTCTGTTTGGATAGAGTTTAGCAGATCACGGACTTAACTATTTAAAGAATCAGAATAGAACTTGTTCTAAGTTTGTGATTTCAAGGCTTGGTCCGAGGTATTGATGCCAAGACTGGGTTACCAAGACTTAGCTCAAGCTTGGAATACTGAAAATTGGCGTTTCAAAACTACACCAAACTTGACCTATTTATCAGAATTGAAAATTCCTAACTTGGTAGTGTATCGTTTGTATCTGAACAGTTTTAAGCAAGTGATTTAATATTTGCATCGTAGGTATCCCTAAATATGTATATGCAAAAATGAACATATTATATAAATAAATAAAGCAATAGTTTAATACTTTTGTCATACTAATATGTCTGAAATAAAAATTTTGTCAGATATTAAAATATGTATTTGGAAAGTAGGGAGAGGTGACCCATGTATAAATGTTTCTTCTTTATTGAAATTTCTCGAACTCACTTTCTACGTTATATGTTACTTTAAAAAGTGTCTTATCCTCACATGTACAAAGAAGTATACTTTTTTTGAAAAACAAAAATATTCAGTACGTACAACTCGTATAGCAGTCCATCTAATTTATATAACACACCTTCGTATTTCGAAAATGATAATTACAATAGAAATACTACAAAAGATACACAAACTTCCTTTTCTTACAATTTTCTCTAAATAACGACCATAAATAAGTATTTACATATATTTTTTTAGCTACGAGTTTTGCAATTCGAAGTAGATAATTCAAATTATAACGATGTAATTTTGAAAATTTTTAATACATTAGAAATGTTGTAACAGCGCTTTCCCTGTATTGTTAACAAATAATAGATGCCCTAAAAATCCAAAAAGAAAAAGAAATATACTAAATTGTCGACATAAGATACAGAGATACAGTTTTCACCCTTGGTCAGGTCTTATGCGTTGGGGTCATGGATCGGGAAAGAAATAACTAAATAAAAAATAATTAAATGGGGTGGTTCACGAAAAACTACTAAAACTATTTTATCCGAGGAAGATCAGATTTATTTTAGAAAGAAAAAAAAATCATAACTATTTTAATCAATACTATGAACTGAAATTAATGAATTAAAAGACAGATCGAAATAGTACAGAACGCAACTGATAATACCGAAATTATATTGTAAAATACTGTTTCCTCTGGAACAAGGTGACAAATGATACATCACAAAATAATACGGTACTGAATGATACAATACGATAATAAGCGATAGTGACTCACGATACCCGTGTGCTAGAGAGAAGATTCCGCGACTCGTGGACTGAACAATTTGACATAAAATCCGAAATGAAAGAAAGAAGGAAGGCAGAAGCCCGAACTTCGGTCTGCTACCGTATTAGCAATCCTCAGATCCCTAGCGATTGGGAAATCATAGAGTGACGCGTAATAACACGTCGAACAGATAGCTCAGTTGATCTTGTAAAGAAAAGAATAGCCAAAATACTTCTGAGCGTTACTCACAATTGTTCAGATACTTCTAATATACACCGAATTACTAGCTCCTGATGTGGATAACGATATGGTAAACTAGACAAAAAGATACGGAACGGTGACACGTCTGTCTCTAACCTAAGCAGCGCCATGAGTGACAGTATACAAATGTAAAATACATCGGAAGAGCAATGTGAACTCCGCCAACTGATTTAGATTTAATGATGATGACAGCCGATTAGGAACAAGAATCTCATTGAGGTGATGTATTCTTTTTTATATATTGTTTGCACAGTAATCTGTCTTTAGTGGTAGCTGAAGTGTAACTAATTTCTAGAGTCCAATTTTTAAAAGAGCCTCGTAGGTAAAATTTCTTGATGCAGGAGAGTGGACAGTCCTCTGCATGGCATGCCTTGGACCCTATCTTGGAATAGGGACATGTGTTTGAATTTGCCTTGGACAAAGGTTTCCGGTTTTCCGTTTACGCAATGCACGAGAAGGGTGCTGGTCTAATCAGCGAGGACACACAGATCTTTCAGGTCTCATAAAATTGGTTTACGACTACCGGACGGTTCTGTCGAGGTACCTCGCCGCTCCAGATACCCTTACGAATGAAAATCAAAGCTTCATCAAGCCCGAATAACAAATTTCCAAAATTGAGAAGCTTCCCAAGCGGCACGCTGTAATACATGCCCTAACCCAATCCAATTTGCGGACACACCGACTTTGGCCAAGCGCTCGCGATCTTTATTTGTTTTTAAGATCCCAATGAAGTAGATCCTGGAATCTTTTGCTATTAGGGTGGCTGCAGCGGAAGCGAAAATCACATCCATCTTTAGTCCCTCGACATAGGGCTTCGCGTCGCTTTTGCAACTCCCGTATTCCTACGAATCGCGAAGACTCTAGTCCAATTCCCCGCGTAGTTTAATTTCTAGGGTGTGTGCTCCGGTCTTGCTGTTGCTCGGCCGCCACAGGCTCCGCCAGCACCGTACCTGGCTCTCTTGGGCCCCGCAGTAATAAAAATTCTGCCGAATCCTCTCGAGTCTGCTTAAGGAACCCAAAACACAAATAAAACATTCCCCACAAGGAAATTAATACAAAATTGTTAAAATAAATTCAGTCAATCGCCACGTAAAACATTCTGTAATTCATCGAGCCCCACGACGTAGCTACGTTTATCTATATTTGTGACGTGCATCAAGATGCCACATCACAATATATAAAAAATGCTTAAAACTCAAATGGCCCCAGTGTACTGTCTACGTTATGGATTATAAACAGTATCATCCTACGGTTTTGCATCTGAGAATACTATTTTGACTAGAAATATACCTATATAACAGAATCCATATAGAAAATATAACGTTCCGTTACAATGAATAGTTATACATTTTTTTATTTAGATAAAAATTTATAAATTATCGTACTTTATACATAGTACAGTGGAACCCCAATTACCCAGGGTGCACGGGATCGAAGATACCACACATAATTAAAGCCACAATTATTTCGAATTAAACATCACCACTTTTTATTTCGACTTCACTATTATATAATGCTGTATACAAATCTCTCTCCTTTCTTTTATATAATATATTGCATTATACTTTGCTGATTCGCTTCCTCGGATGACTCATCCGAGATTAACTAAGGATCTGCTTGTAAAACAATCGAGACAATGAAAATAAATTTTATTGCTACGACTTTTAAACATGATAAAAGTTACTATTGCCACGTTGAAAAAAATTAATAATCATGTTCATTGTTATCATATTTTGAGTCTTTTTGCAATCTGGTTTATGATAATAAGGGTGGGAGAGGATCGGCTTGAGAAATGACATGAATGTTTATTTCTCCAAAAAAAGCTAATCCGACTTGTTAGAAATGGTTTTATTACTAAAGGCTATAGACTACAAGATTCGCTTGTTCTTCGAACTGATCAGAGAAAACTGATCTTCTGTGCGCCCGTGACAAATTTTAATAACACTTGCATGCGTACTTGTGCCCGGTAGGTCAGGGAAGAGTGCGATAAAGTACCAAATCATCATTGTCGGAAATATGAAAACACTGTTAAATAAGTTCTACACATGATAATTCATGAAATATAAATAATAGAAGTGATATGCAATATAGAAAAAAAGTGTTAGTTAAAAATAAAAAAAATCATACAATTATCTGTAAAACTAGAACTGCAAAGAAAATATTGATTGATTTATAAAATGGACTTTATAAGAAGAAATCGTGCGAAAAGACATAGTAATAATAATAATTCCGGATACTCGGCTATTATCTCCACTATTGGAGTAACTACCGGTAGTCTCTTCTTAATTATCTAAGCAAGAGTATATGGGCCTGGAACATTTAGACACCGAATCCAAGCAGTGTTGGGCGAAGTCCGTATTATGTGTAATTCGCTTAGTTTTTTGTCAGAAAACTGATTGGTGAATGTTACCGGGAGAAATTCACGCAAACCTCGATCTTTTTGGTCGACGTCTGCGATGTTATCCACCGGGCTCGTCTTAGAGGAAATAGTAAAACACAGAAAGATCGGATACGTTGAGCCCTCGAAATGTGAAATATTTAGTAAAACTCCTAACCAATCAATTAACGATTATTCGTGGAAGTACTATTAATATATTGGCAATATATCTACGTGAAAACGTGGCAAACTTTGCCATAAAAGCTATAGAATGACATTTTCTGTACTCTCAATGTTCCGTGCTCTTAAGTAAGTATCATAGTTAATGGCAACGGTTGTACGTATATAGGCGTATTCTATACTATATGAACCCATATCAATGTTCCATAGTATTTATGTTTTAATCTTATCAGTTCTGCAGACGCTCTAATTTACTTTTAAAATATTTTTAACTCCATACACCGTACATTTTGCTATAATGGTAATATCGATGACAAAAATAATAGTATTAAGAGTATATTTCAAATGGTAATATCAAAAGCACGACTATTAATTGTGCCAATTTTTCGTATACTCACTCGTCGTGTAACCGAATTCGTCTTCCGGCTCAGGATCAGCTTGTATTTCTTCTTTCGATCTTTTTACGTTGCCTGCACTTTTTCTTGAAATCTGTAAGATAATAATTAATTTTTTAATTATTCGTTATTGATTTGACTATATCATTAACAACGAGGTGAATGAAATCATATAATGATTTTAATTACCTACACGACTTAGTTTAAAATCGTTGTCTAAATAAAATTAATTAGTATAAATTGGGGAGTTCTGGACCAGGATTCCTGTAACCAACATTTACCGACACTCTAGAACCTTCGAAGGCGGGTATCCGTCTTAAGTAGCCATCGTGAGCTCTACGATTTCCGGAAGTGACGTCACCGAGACCCCTATTTTCTAGGAATTTATGTAGGATTCTAGGATTTTTTAGTTGGATTCCATGAATTTTACAATGGAAACCGGAAATAGTAAAATGAAACACCAGAACTACCAGGATTTAATGTAGATACCATAATATGGATTTCCATATCCCATATACTAGGGCAATTAATTCAAGGCCCGGTTAGGTTTGATCATGGTATCAAGTACACAAATTAATATACCAAGTTCCACGTCCAATACAAGTAATTTTTTACATTCTGGGCTCCCATAATAGATCTGCTGAATTGCTTGAATTTATAAATTTTAACTTCAGATTTGAAATCAGTCACTACAAAAACCTCCGAATGCCGAGTTTCATCCAAATCAAATAACTTTTTGTATTTTAGTCTGCCATTTTGGATCCGCCATTTTAACATTTTTGACTTTGAGTAACTGTTATCCCAAATGCAACTATTATAGAATTTAAGTATATGAAATTCACATAGTCGGTTTAATCTAGTAGTTAAGCGTGCTCGTCTTTAGATAATTGGTTACTTAGGTTTGAATCCCGCAAGTGCTACGTCTCGGTGAGCATATTACGAAAATTTCTTATTTTTTTTTTTATAAAATAATATTATTAATATTACATAACCATCTCTTGCAAAAATTATGTTTCAGAATCAATAATTAACTTTCATATTGGTTATATCGATCAATTGAATAGTAGTGGAATCCTGTAGAGGCCCCGAACACTTAGCCTTGTAAGGCCCTGAAGACAACAGCGTGACCGTCCTTTAAAGAGCCCTATGAAACTTTCACATGAGGCCCCTAAGAGAATTAGGGAAAATTAATCAGAACCTTGGAAAAACCCTAATAATAATTCTTCACGGGATGGGCTATTGGGCGCTCCGATTCTGTGTAGATGGTGTACCTTTTTGAGTATGTGGCAAATGTGTTTTACCCATGGCTACTGGAAAAGAATGTAAAGTTTCCCGTGATACTTTTCTTCTACGTACACAAGTCACATCTGAGCCTCGAACTGTGTACATTCTGTATTGAGAAGCAAATTATCGTTTACTGCCTACCACCGAATTCAACGCATATAATGCAACCGTGTGATGTCTCGATATTCCGTCCACTGAAAGAGTGCTGGAAAAAGATTGTGAGATCGCGCAAGCAGGAATCCGTAAAAACAATTGCTAAATCAAACTTTGTACCGCTGTTTATTAATCGGTTCAACGTCTTCAGTTACTGGTGAATCTGGCATTATCACTTTTGATATTTTCTTTCATATACTTCCTGAATCTAAAAATATGAAAGGAAGTCGTTTCACAGGTCTAGTACTTATGGTCATTGAGAAAATCGGTTACAAAATAAACTTCTTCCTTAGTCGTTCATTTACTGGTGCCTTCACCCTACTTCAATTATAATAAGTGAGAAAAGTTAACCCGAAAGAACGTTCTATTATTACTGTAACATAACCGTTCCGAACCCTGATTCGTTCTAGAGCTAAATGGCAAAATTCGTCATAGAAGTGAAATGGTAATTAACCAGTCTTGACAGTGTAAATAATATTCGTTACGCAGTTTAGAGCATGTAATTACAATCTGAACGTCTGAAATAAATTCCGTCCCGTTATGGCTAAAATATTTAAGAAAATATTGTCCAAGTCAAGAATCGGGTTTAGTGACGAAATTTAATGCGGGTATCTGAATATTTAATAGATACGGAGCCAGCCCAGTTACGTGCAGACTGAATTAGATATGAATTACTTTACACAATATACATTCAGAATAATCTTAAATAGGTGTAATAGAATTAGATAAAAATTATTTATTAACGTATTGCTTATATTATTTAAAATTTAGAGTCAGCTCAGGATAACCTACTTTTGAATGACCAATAGATGATCACTTGTACGGTATGGGACTAATTTGTGTCAAATTGGGTCTGTGCAGGGTGATGCCCAGTTGCGCACAAACCCAATTGGACACAAATGTGAATTTCTGCCTCCTGAGCAATCTTCTATCAGTAATCGAACGATATTGTAAGTTATCTAAAAAGGCAGAGCGACCTAAATACCAAAACCTTATAAGTTTAAAAATATTACATGATTATTTAATATTCATTAGCCTACCTCTATTCCAGATTTAGTGTAAACGTTTCCCTCGAGATGCCGAGTATCTTCCTCTTCGGAACTCTCATCAGACGAATACTTTGGTTTTGGAGTTTGCGTTGAATCCTTTTGCGATGGATGATCATCATGTTCCTCGCTAACCTCGCGAAGTATTCCCGGTGTCTTAGGAGGCGACGGGGCCTTTTTTCTAAGAGACTTTTTCATGGAGGATCTGAAAACATTATTTTTCAAAATTATTGCTATCTACTAATTAGTGCTGGACAATGTCAACGCATATGCTGTAATCTTAACATCATCATATGTTTTTACTTTAAAAATAGCATTGTTGAATAAATTAGTTATTTGCTTAGCTTAATGAATAGAACCAGTCGCAGTTTTCGTAATGAAATATCTACATAATATTTTTATAGACGATCTCTTGTAGAAATTTCCTAGTCATTTCCCCAGCAACGAAAAGGGCCCGGCCAGGCTGAGATTAGGCATCCCTAATCATAGAATTTAGGACCCAGCATGGCGCACATCGAAATTGGCCTTTTCTCTACCGTGAAAGTCTATCGGGGCCCGAACTAGGCTGTCGCTAATACGACAAGTTACCCCGTGTAAAAATCATAATTAAATATAAGAAACAGTAATAACACAAATTAGTAGCTGAGACGTTATAGGAAATTTGGTAAATACAATTAAAATAATGAGTTGGTGCTAGATCGTGTAATAAGTAGATGTGTAGTAACTCGTGTGCTTGGCATTACAATGTGATAGTAGTAATTTTTGTAAAGAGAGGAATTGACTGAATTTTATATTTTGCGAGTTTTTCTAACACGAAAGTGTTTTTGTGGATATATCAAAAGTTCATCAGGTGTTGTTAAAAATCTTCGCAAATCTACTCTTACTTTCAGTTTACATTGTTTCTCCAAACTCGACGAATTGTGACAGTAAACTAATGAAAGGACAGGAAGAGTGTATATAGGGCACTCTTCTTAAAAGTTTGAAGGAATTTTAATTATTATTAAATAAACGATTCATGGATCTATATTTCCGCGTATGAAGGAAAAGGGGGAGCTGCTACGGGATCACAAATAAAAACTTCGATAATGTACGAAGGGTAGCCGATCATCTCTTTTGAAATCCAGTGCTTCCACATGCGAGGTCAATGTATCATGAATGAGAGTGAGATGGATTATAATAGTAGGATCTAGAAAGTACTGAATTACGTCTGATGTAAAATTTCTGATACTTAATGTAAAATTTCTGAAATCTGCTGTAAAACACCTGAAACCTGTTGTAAAACGCCTGAAACCTGACATAAGACTAAGACCCCTTCCGTTGACGTCAAACCGAAGGGAGTCGCAACAATGACTCGTGTTAGCGTGTGCGCGCACCCTCTTTCTCTCTCCCTCTACCTCCATCTCACTCACTCGCTCGCGAGGTGCCGATAAGCAGGAATCTTCAAAAAACCAAAGAGGGGACATCGGTAGGCAGAAATATTTCATTCTTCCCGATTAATTGTACTCTTCACAGAAGACTACATTTTTATCTAAAATTTGGATATATGTTGTGACATATCCGTCCATCGGCGTCGTATACAAATAATACGTGGCCGCTCGTGTTGAAATCGAAAACGATTCGGAAACCTAATTGTCGGGTCCAAGGTTCGCCTTTACCGCACCACCATCCCTCACTAAGGCCATTTTCCACATTTCTCATTGGCTGAGCCTTAGTGCACTGAAAATGGTAGAGGAAAACATAGGGGCGACGAAAGAGAATTTCGGAGTCAGTGGATAGGCGCGCAAAAGGACTAAGCAGCGAGTAGGATTCCGTTTCGTTTATTACCGTCAAATAAACGGAGAATTTTACAATACAAATTCTGTCGCGTACAGTGTGCTGCTCAACGGCGGCTCACGATTATTCCGAGTCGTGATGGGTAGCCTACCTAAGCCTGTCTCTATTTTGGTGTACCTACCGAATCCATGAATCCCTTCGCGCCGCGATTCGCGATCTTAAGAGGTCTCGTTGGAGATGAACTTTTTTTTCCCCGGGAGTGTGCACTCTGCCGTTGGTAGCCATCCTTGACATCCGTATGTTCTCATCACTCCCGCTTGGCTATCTTTGTGCACGAGATATTCTCTAAGTCAGATCGATCTCATGGTACTTACCGAAAACTGGCTCTCCCATAAATCTCTTAGCAAAACCAAATAGCGGTGGCCATGTCCCTTCCGCCTACTTCTATGGTGCCTCGTTCGACTCCACAAGGGCGTCTATTGGGCGCTCGGTGTCACACAGTCGGCCACGCACTGGCAATATTTTATAAGAAAAAACTCGGGAGCTATGATTCTCAGCGAGAAATCTCAATAGTCGCGACTAGCGACTACCCAATCACCCGAGCACGGAAGACGAACTCATTTTCTCACGGTCTGTCGGACACTCGAGTCGTTGCACAAAAACACTCCGCAACACACTCTCCTCCCTCCTTACCGCTCTCCCCGGTAGGTCAAAAATCAAAACAATCCTATTCGACGCCGTTCCCGCGGAGCCGTAAACCACAGCCGATTAAAGTTCCCATCACGTTACAATTTTTATGTATTTCTTAAAAAATGCTGCTTATAGATTAATTGAATTTATATAATATTTCGTCCAACACTTTTTCCAGCACAATATATATTTCAGGTAACATGTGTCACACTGTATTTACCTTCCTTTCTATAACTGTATACAGGGTTAGTCAGTAGAAACGCACCAGCAGACGTTGGCCGCAAGTGGCCGACACGGCAGTGTGGCCTCTTCAAAATATTACAGCTAAGCACATGTGACCGTGACCGATTCACATAAGCGCACAATGACAGTTCGCATAGCAGTCAGTTAGGTTATTGAAATTATGTAAATGGTTAGGTTATTGACATAATTAATAAATATTGCCATGGACAAATGTAATACCAGTTAAGATTTATTATTGCAGCAGATTGCAGTTAAAATAATTTAACATTTTAATACTTCAAATTTTTAGGAACTAATACTAGAACACACTTTCCAACTAATTAACACGATTGTAATTCTGCAATACAGTTCTGCAGTTCTGGATGACTCATAGTAATAGAAAACTTCTAAATACTTCTAAAACATCTTAGTCAATTGCAGAAGAATGTGAAGCAGGATCACACTACGAACTGTATTAAGTTATCTTACAGAGATTCACAGAAGCATTAGGATATTTCTGGACATGTATAAAAATTTATACCTAAGATATGCACCCAGGAGAGGCTTACCAGAGGGTGTTGGGGAATATGAGGACCTGGGTTTGTTTAGTTCTTTTTTCTTTTCACCCCTCGGCTAGTCAATAGAAGAAGGACATAAAGCGGGATCATTCTCTGGACTGTATTAGTATTATATTCGCAGATTGAACCCAGGAAATTTGATTCAATGGATTTTCAGGTGGAACCCAGGAATTTTCTTGGAGGCTGTTGGATTGTCAAGTGGAATCCAGAAATATTCTTGGGGGCTATGTTGGATTTCCAGGTGGAAACTAGGAATTTTCTTGGAGGTTCTTGGATTAGCAGGTGGAACATTTATCACGGTGACGAAATTACAGGTACTGCTCGAAGAGGCCCCCAGCCACCTCTTGGCAGTATCGCATGCAGCTCTCAAAGGTTTGAGTCACCTCCTGCAATTGAACTGGTGCAATGGCCGCACACTCGCTTACTTCCTTGTCTTTAATTTTTGCGACATTCGCGCACTCTGAGGCGTATACTTTTGTTTTTAAGTTGCCCCATAGGAAGAAATCCAGTGGCGTAAGGTCAGGGGACCTTGGTGGCCACTTAATCAACGGAGAACCTCGCCCAATCCACCTATTTGGGAATTCCTCGTTGAGGTACTGCCTCACCTGTCCCGAATAGTGAGCTGGCGCTCCATCGTGCTGAAATATAACGTCCTCCTCCGGCCTCCGATGTTTTATTTCAGGCACGATTTTCTCCCTCAACATATCGAGATATGTTTGCCTATTAAGGTTCCCATCAATGAAGAATGGGTCTAACAGGTGTTTTTCAATTTTTGTCATTCAATTTTTTCTGCTACTTGGAATGAGCCTCCCTAGTCGCGTGCGGAATGGTCTGCGCCCACGTACGACTATTTTGCCGGTTCGGCTCACCGTGCAGGACAAACGTGCTTACATCTGTGAAGCATATTCTCTTAGAGAAATCTTCATGTGCATCGCATATCCCTGTTACCCGCTCGCGGAATTGAACACGCTGCTCTGGATCGATTAAAAGCAGTTCTTGATGCGTCTGATATTTGTACGGGTGGAATGAATGCCGCTGGAAGATCCTACAGGCGCCTGACTGCGATATCCCAATGCAGCAACCCAGGATCGTGGTAGAATGATGAGGATTTTCCGCGATGACATTCAATGCCACCCGACAATTATTATCGCCCGTAGTCGAACGTGCTTGCACTGGTACGCGATTGTGCAACGAATCCGTTTGTACTTTTTTGGCCATAAGTTTCCTTACTGTCGTATGACTTGCCTGCCTATTTGGATGTCACACATGAAAGATTCGGGCAGCTTCCCGTGCATTATGATTTGCTTGGTTATAATACACCAGCAACTCCTCTCTCTCCTCTTCCGTGAACCTCATGTTGCACCAACACAAATCGCAAAACGCGCAACACAAGCAGAAGTAAATAAGAACTCTCAAAAACTGAACAAGTAAAAAGCAAATTGAATGAAAAAACACGAAAGAGAAATGCAAAGAAATAAAGGTCACAATAATAAATCCATTAGCTGCGAAATTGACAACACAGCTTACTGGACGATACTGAATTGTTATAACGGCGGCGTCGTTAAACAATTGCTATTACCATAGAAATGATAGGATAACTTTCTTACAAAACAGTACTACGTAGGTGTGCGAGGAATACATGTATTAACATGGCATAGTATTTGCAAGAATCCACAAATTTTGCATTCGCAAGAAACTGTACAAAATCTTAGAAACTCCATTCTAGTTATAAAATAAAATATTTTGATACTTAAGAGATTTAATTTGTAATAAGTCATACAAAAATGCTTGCAGATTCATAAAAGTTTCATTATTCATATCCAGGAGTTTTGAGAAGGAATATCTTCCACTTCCAGGAAGCTGGGAAAGATTCGATCTGTACCTGAAGCCTGAGAAGAAGAAATTTCTATTTCTACAGAGTTGAGAAGAAATCTCTTTAAGTTATCGCGATACAGTTCAGAGAGTGATCCTGCTTCGTCTCCTTCTCCTATTGACTAACGAAGGGATGACAACAACAAAAAAACTGAACAAACCCAAGTCCTTATATTCCCCAACACCTTCTGATAATCCTCTCCTGGGTACATATCTTAAGTATAATTTTTTATAAATTTCCAGAAATATCCTGATGCTCCTATGAATCTCTTTAAGATAACCTAATACAGTCCGGAGTGTGATCCTGCTTCACATCCTTCTGCGATTGACTAAGATGTTTTAGAAGTACTTAGAAGTTTCCTATTACCACGAGTCATCCAGAACTGCAGAACTATATTGCAGAATTACAATCGTGATAATTAGATGGAAAGTGTATTCTAGTATTTGTTCCTGAAAATTTTGAGTATTTAAAATGTTAAATTGTTTTAATTGCAATTTGCTGCAATAATAAATCTTAACTGGCATTACATTTTGTCATGGCAATATTTATTAATTATGTCAATAACCTAATCATTTACATAATTTCAATAACCTAGCTGACTGCTATGCGAATTGTCATTGTGCGCTTATGTGAATCGGTCACGGTCACATGTGCTTAGCTGTAATTTTTTGAAGAGGCCACACCGCCGTGTCGGCCACTTGCGGCCAACTTCTGCTGGTGCGTTTCTAGTGACTAACCATGTATATTGTAACGTGGCGTTGCAGAGCTGGAGGGGATACCACCTAGGAATGACCGAAAAATAAATAAATAGGATTTATCAAGCCGGACAGTGGATTCGATGGCACAGTAGTAAGTGCCCGATTTGTCAGTCCGAAGGTATCGGGTTCGATTCCCGATCAGAACTCCTAATTTTTAGAAAATTCTTAGCTCCCTAGCACTCCCTGGCGGTCGTGTGGATAAATTAATTATAGCGAGGGCGAGCCGGGCACCCCGTTATATTATTTACATTCTACGTTTATTAATTCAGCGTCAATACAGATTTTATTTCAGAATGTCTTCAATATATTCTATTGAAAAGCAGCAACTTATGAAATCCCTCTCACAATATCTCCGTATAAAAAGCTTCACAAAATATT